>JAHZNA010000926.1:0-15027 GCA_027743935.1 Sinodicranocentrus sp. ZH6 | reverse complement strand
GGGGTGTCATCTTAAAGTTCCATTTAGGGAGGTAGGGGAAGGTACCATTTGGACTCGATGCACTGCCTATTTTTGCGATGCCCTGTTAAACGGTAAGCCTATTTAATTACTTAATTTTCTTAGATGAGAACTTCTAGTCAATTCAAATGAATGTTTTTTATATATTGTTGAGGATATATACAAAGTTATCGTGAATTTCTGGAATAGTTATTGCTGTTTAATTAATGTATTATATGTTGTTTGATTAACAGATGATATGCTCTATTGTGAAATATGTGGTCTTCTCAATGCACGGGGATTCAAAAAAATGGAACGAAAAAATCAGGCTATGGTAATGCAAGAAACTATGAGAGCAGCTGAGTCAATTAAAACAGCTCGAAAAATTGCGATGGAAAAAGAAAAATTGCTGATGATTAAGGAGAAACGTATTGAGGAATTAGAGAAAATATGCAAGCAGCAGGATCTCGAAATATCGGCTAGGAAAGTTTTAATTGATGAAGATGTCGACCTTTATGATGAAAATCTTGATCAAGAAATGGTAGAGTTGACCGACAAACTTTCACAAAAGAAATCCGAAGAATCAAAGGGAATGGAGACAGAATCGAATGGAAATGTCGAAGGATCAGAGTAGAACCCTAGCAATTACAAAGTTATCGTGAATTTCTGGTTGTTCTTAGGCCAGGCATTAACGATAACTTTGTAAATCTTACTTAAAGAACAATTAAAATGATTGGTGACTCTTGCAATAATAAAGACATTAATTAAAACTTAGCATGTGCATAATAAAAATCATTTTTATACCTTTGCTTGCCTAACCTTAATATTGCTTGTTTGTCATCGTTATATCGTAATTGCAGGGTTTTGTCAACATTAAGAATAATTCAATTGAATCATTTCGAATTCAGAAAATAAAACTTTGAAATTTTCTTCATAACTATCATCATTTAGTAAAACATCCTAACGCTTCAGCCTTCATTCATTACAACAAAGAACAATGCCTATTATATTTGTTTGCATAATTCGCTATTTAAGGCCTTGAGCCTTGCACACTAAAATGATTTTAGACTCATGCCGTACTGAATCTTCTCTACGGCTAGGTATACAAAAAATTGCTAAGTGCAAATAAGTAGCACCTGCACTGTGCATACTGAACCTGTACTGTACTTCTAACACACTGCACTGCACTTGTTGTACTGTAGTACACACACAAAGTGCCACGCAAGTAACAGTATTACACACAACAACAACAACAAAAAGGAACAGATACAGATACGATGACGGAACAGTATTACGTACAGACTCGGTGTGCTGTTAGAATACTAGATATTAGCAATAATGAATCCTGCTATAGTTAATGGAAAAGCGTATTGCAGGGCGGTAAGTCTTCCAGAAAAGTTTCAAATTTTATTTATATACTCCTTTCGTGTGTGGGGGGGGAGGTGTAAAATCATTTTACGAAACTTTTAACCGAATTTTTGAAGCTGGGTTTAATAATCATATTCAGTCTGTGGTGGACTTTGAGAATGCGTATTTAAATCAAACTTTCACTTGGACTGGAGAAAAGCACTTTTGCAACCTTTACTCTGACAATGGAATCCCCACTTGGGTTAACTTGCAAAGTTTATTTGGGGGTTTGTTGTGGATATGCTTTGGTTTGGTTAAAGTTATCATCAGTGGTTGTGTTGAGAAGGGTTGGAATACGATTATAAAGAATATTGTGGAACTTAAAAAATTTGTTTCAAAAACGTGCTTCTTTGTTAATCTTAATCCATTGAGCCTATTTTAGTATAAGTCAATTTTTGCTTTGTTCCTTTTCTTTTTCGGCATGAAAACTCAGTTATAAAAAAGTTTGAGATTCTTTTCTTTACCTTAGCTTTAATTACAAGTTAAAATTACTAAAAACTGTTGCTCGATTCAATTTTTATTCATTGCAAAAACAATACACTTCAAATGCCAAAATAAGTATCCACAAATTTCATAAATAAAACTTGTCAAAACTTAAAAATACAAACTCTATAGCGTAAAATTGCAGAAATTAATATTTGCTTAACCTATTTATGACTTGCTACATCCATTTCAACTACTTCTTCAATTACCATTATTACATACCCTTGTATTTACTATACACACACACATCTTCACTACAGATTCCCAAAACACTATTCCAAATTCACTTTATCAGCAATTAAAGGAATCAATGCAGATCTAAAAGAGAAAATATGAATTACAAAATAACGCAATTATAATTTGTAATTCTCTTAAGAAATTCTTGTTAAGGAATGTGTAATCACCCTGGTTTGCGATGGGAGGTAATAAACTCCTCCTGATCTTGACTCAAGATAATCCCCAAAATATGCCTTCGGTGGATATCCTTGTCAACACAAGACTGGCAATAGTCCACCCTCGTTGGACAAAGTAAGCACGTGTACATTACATTCATAATGGGGTAACTCCCACAATTCTGACACTCGAATAAAAATGTATTTGTTTCGGCTGTGTTTTGACTTTCTAATAAATACACCAAAAATCACAGATGCACACATAAATCATTGAACACTACTGAAAACTCATACGCATACAGAAAATAGAAACTTATTTCTGGAAAAGTTAGATTACCTGGAATATCAGCGTTTCGGGAAAGAAATTGCCATGACGATTGCTGATCTTTAACACTTACCACAATTGTTAGCATTACATTTTCCAAATAAAACCTCTGATGAAAACCCATCAACATGGCAAGCACGTGGTGGCTGTGCTTCTTTTGAATCACGCAATCGCTGCAAAAAGCGGCTAAACATTCTAAACACTTGTATCCCTTTTCCTCCACTGGTTTGATGATTTTACAATGTGAGCATGTCCATTTCCATATACAGTTACGCAGATTACGGTTGTGCACAGGAAGAAGATCCAATATTGAGGGAGCAGATAAACGAAGTCTTTTCTTGTCCTCTTGGTTCATTCCTGACGCAGTTACATTTACAATAATGTAAATGTTGTTTTCCAACATATATTGACCACCCAGAGTACTCATTGGTATGCGAAATATTGGAAACTCAATGAATGCCCCGACTTGCCCAGCAAAATTAAAGGAGCTTGGATTCAAAGTCCATTCAATGTTTCCCACCTTTAAATAGCAAGATGTCAGTTATTATTTGATTCCATTGTGTTTTAAGACATTAATTGAGTTAAAGATTGAGCATACCTTTGGCGAATTCCCTTGAATGGAAAAAGTTAACGAGAAACTTGTTTTAACTTGTTTTAACGGGTCTTCCAAAAAGTTGTACCCTATCCATACGCTGTTTTCAGTTTTGTTGAAGCAAACCACAATTAAAAGCTTCGGTGCCTCAATATCATTCCCAAGCTTGAAGATAACTGGAGTCCAAAAGGATTTCGAATGGAGAATGGCTTCACTAACAGAATTCAATTTGAGGGTAACCTCGCTCTGAGTTTCTTGAACAAGGATCCCGTGCTCTTGCTGGAAATGCTGGAGTAATTCGTGTGGCTTTAAAAGATTTGCAGTGAAATTGCACTTGAATCCAATTTTAACGCAGAGAGGGACACGACGAAACCTTTAATAGATATAAGAATGAGAATATAAGTGTAACAAAAACAATCCTAAGTTTATTCGAAGATTTATTGTCGTACAATCAGGTTAGATGCAGACTAGCGAGGAAGAATTCTGGGGTGGATTAGTGTTAGCTCACGTTAGTTTGATTTACCTAACAATAGTTTGGATCATTACAAACGGTAGTTCAGGTTCTCTTACTTTTATTTTAATTTGTGGTGGAATGATGATTAGTAATCATTAGTTATTCCAGATCGAATATTCGTTTAGGATCTTTTAATGACATCCTGTCAAGATAAGGTGTAATGGGATCATGAGAATAAGTGTGTAACAGAAACAATTCTAAGCTTATTCGAAGATTTATTGTCGTACAATCAAGTTAGATGCATACTAGCGAGGAAGAATTTTGGGGCGGATTAGTGTTAGCTCACGTTAGTTTGATTTACTTAACAATAGTTTGGATCATTACAAACGGTAGAGAATACTTAGCGGAATTAATTAGAGAAGTTAACAAGGAGTCATTCATTACTCCAGTGAAAGATTTTAGGTGTGGCTCATGTGATCGTCGTTTAGTCAGTTTTAATCATCTCTCAAAGGTTAGACGCGAGTTAACAAAACATTGGCTAACAGAAAGCCAAGATTAAATGTGGAAGAAGAGTTTAGGTCCTTTATTTAGTTCAACCCCTGCGTCTGAGGGAGGGTCAATCCGAGCTGAACCTTCAACATCAAGGACATCTCATCAATCTATACTCAACAACACTATTCGAGGACGTCCAGACCTACCAAGAGATCGCTTTGTGAACAGCCGAAGGAGAGCGGTAGTACGTTTCTCGTCAGATATCGGAGAAATGTCAGGGACTAACCAGGGTGCACAAGGCCCGATGGAGACCGTTGGGGAGGACAAGGAGAGAAGTGAAGAAGCAGGGTATGGATATGGAGATGAGAACAATGGAAGTCAAACGGGAGAACAGCAAGGCAGGTCTAACATTGAGGGAGGATACGCTCATTCAGAAGATGGCAGAATGCAGTCAAACCCACCGGAAGACTATCAAACTCAACTACTAGCGGACCGGATGAGAGCCCAACGTATAACCGAACGGATGTCGATGCCTGTACATCGTGCTGGCCTAACTTCAGGAGAAAATAGGGATCAACCCATAAGTCCTATTGGAATAGAAAGAGAAGAGGATTCCGATGAGGAGAAATTACGGAGACAAATGATTAAGTTTCTGCATGGAAAAGGAGATCCAGAGAGGGAATGTCGATGCCTGTACATCGTGCTGGCCTAACTTCAGGAGAAAGTAGAGATCAACCCATAAGTCCCATTGGAATAGAAAGAGAAGATGATTCCGATGAGGAGAAAATACGGAGAGAAATGATTAAGTTTCTACACGGGAAAGGAGATCCAGAGATGGAATGGCGACGAATACTCCAGTGTGTTACGGCTCATGACGACACAAATATGATGAACGTAGTCATGAACGTGATCGACAGGAGGATTCATGATGTGGCACTTAAAACGGACGATGTGATGAAGGGTACCAAACTACTTCAACGGGGAACTCAGAACATACGAGGGGATCAAGCACAGTTAGAGAACAATGTAAGAAACCTTCAGCAATAGTTCGGAACTGTGCGAGAGAGGGCACCTAGAGCGGATCTTTCAGGCTTGTTTAAGCCAGCGAAAAGGAGGAGTGATGGGCAGACCTACTACAAGGCAGATGCAGGAGATGCTACTACAGGGGGTGGAGCTGGAAGGAATGCAACAGCTCTGTTTACATCAACCATGGTCAACCCAGGTGGAACGATGGTGGCTCCAATTAACGCACCGACAGTCACAGTCCAGCTGACTAATCCAGGGTCTATTCCGGTCTTCTCCAAGGGATCGAGAGATGAGGCTCGACGTTTTCTAACTCGATTCGAGAGGGCAACATCATCAAACACGGACCGTCATCGGGTGGACGTCTTTGGACAATACCTTGACGGTGAGGCGAGTGATTGGCTGGGATCCTTGGAACGGTCGCTGAAAGAAGAAGGCTTCACTACAATAGACGATGAAGGTGTTGCTGTGCAAAACCGATGGGTAAAGCTTACTTGGGGTGAGTTAAAGAGATATTTTGAGGTAGATTTTTGTGGAGAGAGTGTTGCAGCATTTTTAATGCGCCATCAACAACCGCAAGAAAGTGGAATAGCTTTCTTCCATGGAATGATCAACATGTACGGTGATGCGGAACTGTCGATGACCAACCACCAATTGGCAACCATGATCATAGAACATATGATTGAACCATATCGGACACGGTTCAAATACACCGATTGGGATGATCTGGGAAAGCTCAAGACAGCAATCAAGAACTATGACGATAGGAGGTCGGGAGAGCTTGAGACTAAACGGAGACAAGAAAAGAAAAAGCAAGTTCATGTTGCGCTCCTAGGCCCAGAGCGATCACCAGGAGACTCTGTTCGAGCTGCCGCTCCAAGGGAAGTTACAGAAGGGCTGCGAGAGATATCTCAGAACATGCAGGATATGAGGGCAGTCATTGCTAACCTGCAGGCTAGGCAAAATCCACCCCCACCACGAATAAATCAACAAGGTGGACCGAGTCAACAGAATCATCAGCAACAAGGAGTTCGGTTCGCTCCAGTGATCTGTGGGGTATGCGGAATGAAAGGGCATCCTCAAAGACTCTGCTGGAGAAAGAACATGATTGACAGACTCGAGATGGAAGGTTTACTCATTCCTCAACAACAAGGAGTTCGGTTCGCTCCAGTGATCTGTGGGGTATGCGGAATGAAAGGGCATCCTCAAAGACTCTGCTGGAGAAAGAACATGATTGACAGACTCGAGATGGAGGGTTTACTCACACAACGACCGACATTGGAGCAGATGCAAAGATGTGGTAAGCGTGACTTCGAGAATGAGAGACGACAGGGAAACGGCCGACCGTCCAATTAAAAGAGGGTAAATTGACGGTTTCACCTGAGAATCCCTCAGTTATTAATGCAATTACCGTTATGGTAAGTGCGCACATATGGACAGCAAAATATTCACAAATTAGTATACCAGCATCGGTAGGTTCACATAGAGTAGTAGCACTTATTGATTCAGGCGCAGGCCTTTCACTAGTATCATCGAATGTAGTAGAACATTTGAAACCATTCGATGANAGGCGCAGGCCTTTCACTAGTATCATCGAATGTAGTAGAACATTTGAAACCATTCGATAAAGTAGAAAAAGATTTACGGGTAATAGCAGCAAACTCAAGTCCGTTAGAAATAGAGGGATGGGTGAATGTTGCTATCACTATGGGAAATTCAACTTTCTATAGGAACATTCTTGTATGTAAAGATTTGCCAAATTCTTTAATGATTGTAGGAAACGACATAAATAGGGAGTATATTGCTAGGATTGATTTTCAGTTAAATTATGTAGTTTTGAAGAATAACTACAAGATTAAGATCCAACCTTATTCAGGTGTCAGAGATCAGAGTAACACTCAAATTTCGGGTGTGAGTGTGCATGGGGATCCTCTAGTAGGCAGAGATCTAGCTAATCCTGATGAAGCGAGGGCGAACGTAATAATGCATACTCCACCGGGTACTCGTTCTTGGGGAGAGGGCGAGGCTGTATGTTTAGGGGCTGAAGTGCCGGAAGATGTTGTCTGGGAGGCGATAAATTCTTGTATACAGGTTCCGGGAATTGCTCAAGGAAGTAGTTCCATGTGCCGGTCGGGTGCACCGTGGGGTCAACCAGGAGATTCCCCGTCTTCTGGGGGCGTATCCCGATCCCGAGTGTTACGTGGGATCATAGCTTTCCTGGCGTCCGCGAAGAAGTAGTCACCGTGGGAAGGCCAACGTCGAGAGGAGAAAGTGACGAAAGGCAGGATGGAACGAATGGAGCCATCAGTGCCGTAGCTGAGGTTGTGGAGACAGCTGTCAGTGAAGCAGAATCAGATGATAACTCAGACGATACCATGGAAACGACCATATCCGATTCTCCAGAATATGACTCAGATGAGGATGAGGTCGAGGATTTCGGCAAACGGGATCCTTGGGAAGGTACGAAATTAGAAGAGTTATTGGTAATGATAGATGACAGAAATCGAGAAATTCTCGAAAGGCCATTAGAATCTGATGCATTCTGGGCAGAAGTTGAAGAAGATACCACTTTACCTGCAGGCAGGGTGAGTGCTGTAGTTTTCAAACATAATCATTTGGGTAATACAGATTATGTATTTTGGCCATTTTTGGCGAATCATAAAGATAACGGATTATATGCACCAAATTTAGCATTGGTGACTGGAGAACATGGGATAATTCCGTTTGCAAATGTAGGAACACAATGTGTTCATCTTAGAAAGCATGAAATCTTAGGAAAATTTCATCTACTAATGAACAGGAAAAAGATTTGTAAAGGAGACGCTGAGAATGTTCCTGTAAATACAGTGAGGGTAGAGAAGACTCATAATTCCGACAAGGAGGAAGCATTATCTATTAATTTCTCCGAATTTGATATTAATCCCTCCCTCCCAGAAGAGTGGAGAAATTCCATCAAGTCAATTTTAAAGAGAAATATGGATGTTTTTGCATTCTCCAACAAAGAATTAGGCTGTACAGACAGGGTTGCATTTAGTATAAATACGGGAGGAAATCCACCCATTCGCCAGCGACTCTGGACGAAATACTCGGAGCATGAAAATCATGTCATAAAGAGTCAGGTAGAGGAAATGTTAGATGCGGGCGTGATCATAAAAGGTTTTAGTCCTTGGGCGGCTAACAAGACAGTTTTACATGACACGTGGCCAATTCCACGTATTAACGACATTTTACAAAGTTTGTCAGGTTCGAAAGTATTTTCTGTACTAGACATGTAGATCCGGATATTGGCAAATACCTATGAACTTGGAAGATGGGTCTCATCTCAAAACAGCATTTATTACCAGAGAAGGTACATTCTATTTTACAAAACTTCCGTTTGGGCTTACAAACGCACCAATGTGCTTTCAAAGGCTCATGGACGAAGTATTTGATGACATGAGATACAAAGGTGGATCCTTCGGATCATGTACACCTTACATTGACGATTTAACGATAGGAGCAAAGACGTATGAGGAGCACAATGCAACTTTAATGGAGGTATTCCGTCGTCTTAAACAAGCGGGGATAAAAGTACATCCAAAGAAGTCACATTTTGGCTATTTTGAGATCACATTGCTAGGCTTTAGGGTAAATCAACGTGGAATTTCCACGGATCCAGAAAAGGTAGCTGCGATATCTAGGCTTCAAGAACCTCAAACCATAACGGATGTGAGATCTTTTCTAGGAGTCATTAATTTCTATCGAAGATTTATTCCAGACATGGCAATGTTGGCTGCACCGTTATATAGTCTTTTAACAGGTAGTAAAGAGTTCATATGGGGATCACAACAGGTGAAGGCATTTCATGACCTGAGATCTGCTTTGCTTAAATCTAGTATCTTTCAGACATGGCAATGTTGGCTGCACCGTTATATAGTCTCCTCACAGGTAGTAAAGAGTTCATATGGGGATCACAACAGGTGAAGGCATTTCATGACCTGAGATCTGCTTTGCTTAAATCAAGTATCTTATACCATTTCGACGAAACTCTCCCTGTTAAGTTACATACTGATGCATGTGACTACGGTGTTGGCGCGGTTTTACTTCAAGTTAGAACAGAAAATGGCAAAAAGCATGATGTTCCGATTCTATTTGCTTCACGTATTTTGAAAGGGCATGAAAAGAACTGGAGTACCGTAGAGAAGGAGGCGCTTGCTTTTCTCTTTGCGCTAGAAGAGTTCAGACCATACCTGATCATGCGAAAATTCATAGTGAGAACAGATCATTTAGCTTTAACTTATTTGCAAACTGTTAAAGATCCGATTAAAACCCGGATAGGAAGATGGGCTTTGAAGTTGTAAGAATTTGACTATCAAATAAAATACAAAAGCGGGCCATTAAATGTGGTTCCCGACTATCTAAGTAGGAATCCGTTTGATAAGCCTCTGAACACGGCGCGGGTGACAGAAATTCCCACTTTCCCAATAGCAGGAATTTGCAAATGCACAGAGCCAGGTGAGAAGTTTCTCGGGGTTGATGTGGGGGGCTTTCAAGCCCTGGACGATGAATGCTTAGCGATATTACATCATCTCCCAGGAGAATTAGATTTTGTTCTTCGTGATGGCGTTCTATTCAAACTGGTTAAAGGGAGACTTCTCATAGTAATTCCTTTAGCGTTGCGAGCAGCGGTAATCGAAAGTTATCACGATACCAAACTCACAGGTCATCTAGGCATTCGAAAAACATATGACAGGCTAAAAGATAGATTCTTTTGGAAATACATGGAAAGAGATGTACAGCAATACATACAAAATTGTCTCAACTGTAGCCTTAATAAGGCTCCAAAGAAGAAACGGCACGGACTATTGCAGTCAATAGACCCTTTCAAGGAATTGGGAGACTTAGCTCCAGGAGATTTCTTTGGGTGCGATCTTCTAGGACCATTTCCAATCTCACAAAAAGGCAACAGATGGATTTGCGTATGTACGGATTATTGTACGAGATATGTAATTGCAGGGGCCATGCCTCAAGGCACAGCATTTGAGGTGGCGCAATTTTTAATGAATAACATAATTTGCATATACGGGATTTTTAAGATCTTGCTATCAGACAACGGTACTTGCTACAGGTCAAAATTGATGAAAGAAATTTCAAAGGCAATAGGGTTTAAACACAGATTCACAGCACCATATTCTCCATCAACAAATGGTCTGACGGAGAGATTTAATGGCACGCTAGCAAAAATGCTTGCAGCCTTTATTCCGGAGACAGGGTATGCGAATTGGGATGCTGACATACCAGCGGTTTGCTTTGCATATAATACATCCGTGCATGCAACCCTAGGGGAAATTCCGTTTCGTTTAATGTTCGGACGAGAACCTCGACTTCCACAAGATTTACTCTTTGGGGTTCCGACGGCGAATCTGTGTGCAGATGCTCTACTGCATAAGTTAAAATTAGCATTTGAAAACGTGCAAAAGAGACTAAAATCAAGTCATGAAAAATCGGCAGAAAGATTCAATCATCAGCGGGTAGCACCAAATATTCGAGTGGGCGACATAGTTTTATATGAGGCTGTGTTGAGAAAAGTTGGAATTCCAGAAAAACTGCAACCCACGTACAAAGGACCATATAAGGTTTTGGCTAGAGTGGGACCATTGAACGCGGTTATTGAACTCACAGAACGGATTGCAGGACGTAGGCTTCGAGAATTAGTAAGTTGTCGTAAGTTAAAGCTGTATCAGAGTGCAATCACTCCATCAGATGACATAGATACGGAAGGGGGACAACAGGATGAGGTACAACAAGAGGCAACGACCGAGCATGAGCAAATCCTGGAAACGGATGTGGCTCCAGAAGAAACAGAGTTGATAGCTGACATGCAGGAAACGGTGGACGTAGGCTTCGAGAATTAGTAAGTTGTCGTAAGTTAAAGCTGTATCAGAGTGCAATCACGCCATCAGATGACATAGATACGGAAGGGGGACAACAGGAAGAGGTACAACAAGAGAAAACGACCGAGCATGAGCAAATTCTGGAAGTGGATGTGGCTCCAGAAGAAACAGAGTTAATAGCTGACACGCAGGAAACGGGAAACCAAGAAGTAAAACCTCAAGATGATGGAGATGCCATATATGACACACCAAATGCGATTCCAATTCCAGTAGAACAAGATAGAGGCGAAGCAGAGGTTCCAACAACACTCCGACGATCACCAAGGATTAAGGAGAGAAACACCAATCGAAAGTTCCATCTGATCGAGACGGACGAGTAACGCGGAGTGGTAATAGTATTATTTTCCAATATAAAAATTATCTTTTCTTTTCATTTATTTTCCTTGAAAACTAAAAATGTATAGGGAAACTAGGAATGTCAATGTTATTTTCATTCTATTAACAAAAGTAGTATTGGAGGTCTTTTCATTTCAGACAATTACGAAGGAGAGGTTCCAACAACACTCCGACGATCACCAAGGATTAAGGAGAGAAACACCAATCGAAAGTTTCATCTGATCGAGACGGATGAGTAACGCGGAGTGGTAATAGTATTATTTTCCAATATAAAAATTATCCTTTCTTATCATTTATTTTCCTTGAAAGCTAAAAATGTATAGGGAAACTAGAAATGTCAATGTTATTTTCATTCTATTAACAAAAGTAGTATTGGAGGTCTTTTCATTTCAAACAATACCTATAAATCACTTAATAGAAACAAGATTCGACATTATTCCGTACACGGAAATAATTAGCATAGTCTACAAAATAACAATTAGAGATTCTAGTCAGCAAAATTTGCAAACCAATCAGGTTAACATAGAAGATGAGGATTTTAAAATAACATCTAATTTCACAACCGGAAATCTGACAGAGAAATCTGAATGAGTCCTTCGAAGTAACAGTAGAAATAAGAGGAAGCTCAAAAGATGGACAAGCTGTATTATTATTACAATGTGCACTGCAGAGATTGCCTAGCAAAATTTGCAAACCAATCAGGTTAACATAGAAGATGAGGATTTTAAAATGACATATAATTTCACAATCGGAAATCTGACAGGGAGAAATCTGAATGAGTCCTTCGAAGTAACAGTAGAAATAAGAGGAAGCTCAAAAGATGGACGAGCTGTATTATTATTACAATGTGCACTGCAGAGATTGCCAATAGCGGCGCACAGAACAGTCTTACCATTCGTGTTAGGATCCTTAAGGAAGGTGGATAGGAAATTAGCAGAGGTGAACGCAGAAATACCAAAAGACTTTCTGAGAGAAGAATATCTCAGGGAAATAACAACATTAGTAAACTGTCAGAGAGTTCAAGGTAGATTCGAGTGGACTTTATTTGTTCCAATTGTACGACCAAGAGGAAAGGTGACATCATATGTGACAAAGGCATTGCATTTCCGTGCGGAAGAAGCAATTTGTGCAAGCATGTTACCCGTTAGTCAAATTTATAAGATAGCAGACGAAGAGGGCTTGTATCGAATTGATAATTGCGCGTCCCGTGCAGTATGTCAGCTCGAGAAGTTAAGGGTAGAAGATCCCATAACTCTTTGTTTAAACGCGACAGACAATTGCATAATTGAATGTCATCCGTTAGAATCATTTGAGACATACGTAGGACGTGTAAATGAAACTACGATCTATGTAGCAGCAGAAAGATCGGTAGACTTACGATGTTTAAAAGAAGGGAGGAAAATAGAACCACCAGAGATAGGTGGCATGTTAATAACCTGTGCAGAAGAAGCAATGTGTGCAAGCACGTTACCCGTTAGTCAAATTTATAAGATAGCAGACAAAGAGGGCTTGTATCGAATTGATAATTGCGCGTCCCGTGCAGTATGTCAGCTCGAGAAATTAAGGGTGGAAGATCCCATATCTCTTTGTTTAAACACGACAGACAATTGCATAATTGAATGTCATCCGTTAGAATCATTTGAAACATACGTAGGACGTATAAATGAAACTACGATTTATGTAGCAGCAGAAAGATCGGTAGACTTAAGATGTCTAAAAGAAGGGAGAAAAATAGAACCACCAGAGATAGGTGGCATGTTAATAACCTTAGGCTGCACATGCATGTTAGGAGGGCAGGAAGCTTCGGTGGCTTTGTGTCCCACAAAAACGTTAGTAGAAAATGTATTTGGGGATGGAATGCCCACATTTACACCATCAGCTTCGTCTTCAGTATCAGGTTTTAATAACCGGCCCTCACTGGAATGTGCGTTATACGGGAATATGTAATAAAAGCACTTGCGACGATGTCAAAGACGTGGTGGTGACGCTATGGCGAATAGTAATCTCCAATACGGTCTTATCGTTGATATTTCAAGTACTTACACTTTTTTGTGTGTGCCGAATGGGATATCTTATCGGCGGGGTAATGTTGCTATCAACACTCCCTAGAATCGCGGGATTGGGAGATGTGCAGATAGGCCCAAGAGAGCTAATTCCAAGCTCATGGGAGTTGAAAGGCACAGTAAAATGGGTGACGATCGGTGGCGCACTTATCCTCACTGTTTTACTGCTGTTGAAATTGAAGAAACGATATGGTTAAAACTTCGGAGCGGGTTAAAAAGCTTTCTCCGAGAGTTTGGGTGGTCTCGTCAGTACTCGACCACCCAAAAACCAAAATTGTTAGAAAAAGACAATATCGGCGGGGTAATGTTACTATCGACACTCCCTAGAATCGCGGGATTGGGGGATGTGCAGATAGGCCCAAGGGAGCTAATTCCAAGCTCATGGGATTTAAAAGGCACAGTAAAATGGGTGACGATCGGTGGCGCACTTATCCTCACTGTTTTACTGCTGCGGGTTAAAAAGCTTTCTCCGAGAGTTTGGGTGGTCTCGTCATTGTTAGAAAAAAACAGATTAAAATCTATTAAATCGTTTCGGAGATCAGATACAGGTATATGAAATAAGATAAGATACCTTAGAAAAAGGTTAAGATGAATTTAAGATTTAGATTAACATTAATAATGATTTTGACTATCTTTTAAGGAAACGAAAGTTTCATAAACTTACATAAAATATTATATAATCAGTTAAATCAGGCGACTAAAATTATGTTTACATTTTAAATAGTTGTTTTATAAGATTACAAGTTCAAGACCTAATTACGGGTCACGGGCAAAATTTATCCTTGTATGTATAAAGAATAATGTATAAGGAAAATGTAATTAAAGTACATAGAATAAGTTAAAATTCCTTCAATTTACCTAAAGGAAATTTATGCAAAATACAATAATTATACCATGCCATGACATACTTGTATATGTAGTATGCAGGACAGCCAACGTTACCTGAAGTTCGCAAGACACGGTGCAGAGCATGAGGCGAGTGGAAGGGAAAGAGAAAGTGATGAGGAATTGGGTATGCGAGAGGTAATCAACACTGACGGGAGGAGAGATGGAGGAGCAAAACAGTGACTGTCAGAAACAAAAATGACCAAGCTATGGACAGGAGGGACTGTAAAACCATGAGACAAACAATAACAACACCTAAGGCTTAAAAAGAAAGGGGAGAAGAAGTCTAGTTGGTGGTTTGAAAAGGAGGAGGAAAAAGTCTAGTTGGTGGTTCCCCACTTAATTCCTAGTTGAGACGGTCATAGAAGCGAGTCACGGCTCTCACCTGTGCATCACCAGTGGAGCTACACCTCAATACCCTTACTCTCACTCCTCTGACTCGACTGCAAAACCTCTAGCTTTGTGTCTGTGACGGAATGGGAGCCGCCACAACAGCATCGTGGGATTTGCAGAAGTTGTTTTAAGATGTTATAATGATTAGCATAGTTGTAGAAAATGTACATACATTTAAATGGAGACGGGGAGAGATAAAGCCTTCCATGCTTAATTTTCAATGTAAATAGTTGTAGTGATGTATTTCCTACA
>JAHZNA010000925.1:0-34816 GCA_027743935.1 Sinodicranocentrus sp. ZH6 | reverse complement strand
CAACCAACGCCTTAAATTAAAACTAATATGATTTATGGTGAATTCAAACATATTTTGAAAATACATGCCCCATATTCAAACCCATATTCAACAATTACATTTTCGCCTTAGTTTGTTTAATTGCAGAACTAATAAACTAATCCATATCGATAAATTAATTCACAATTCAACAATTGACGAACGTAGTGAAAGTATTGTAGTATAGTATTAGTACATTCAATATTACACAATCAGTTTGGTTGTCTGTAACTTGGGACTTGCGTAATAATAACTCACAACTGACAACTATTTCTATATATTTTCTATTTTATCATCTGTTGTCTGTGATCTGTTCTGTCCAATCAGCAAAAAATAAGCCTTTGGCCTTCCCACATCTCAATTCCAACTCAATCTACAATCTGTCAATCTGCAACAACCAATCCTATCATCAAACACTAATTAAATTTGCATTTCACTACATTACGGGTGATAGGCCACACACGTCGTTTAAGATAGTTGAAGGTATAAAAACATCTTGAAATAACACCTTGTCCAAATATTTAGCTATAATCCAAGTAATGAAAAGCCTTTAAAGCATTTTTAATTTAAATTGTCAAATACCTCTATACACACCTTATCGTCTTCAGTCTTCCGTCCAAAAATTGACAATTACCACACCAGCTGAGCAGAAAAAAATTCTCTGCATCCACATTCACACAACTACAATAATTTTAGTTCCCGTCCTTATCATATGTTTTGCCTTATCGTCCCGTCACTACTTTATATATATCTTTCTTTTACATTTTCCTATAACTATTACAAAATGCCCATTCTTCAATCCAGAAAACTTTTTTTCCTTATGTAAATACTAGAACATTAGATAGCTGTAAAAAAAATTCTCAGGAAATTGGAGCTGCCGGCAGATGAATCTCCTATGACATTAGCTTGCTGCATGGCGCTGCTGTTCTGATGCCCTTTCTCACCACACCCCACCTTCTCCTCACGGTACCACCTCGACCACCACCATCATCAGAACAACTCACCAAGTAGTTCATACAAGTCATCTTTTTTAGTCATATCATATCTCAGTTCTATAACTACAGCCATGTCACGTCACGTACACATTTTCCTTTTCTAAAAGTGTGCAAACGCTTTTATGATGAGCTGTCGAGAAAATTATGGACAATTCCTAATTGTATTATTGTTATGCATCCCATTTCCTAATGAGGTCCTGAAGTTCATATTTCATAATTCAAAAACATTTGTATTCTATTGAAGTAACTCGTTGTTTCGGTCTTGACAAAGTGACAAGCATATAAAATGACTGCCAGTTGTATTTTTCTCATATTTCACTCATTTCGCCAGTTCTTTAACCCTTTCCAGATGAAAATGACTACAAAGAAAAGTTTCTAATTAGTAAAAATCTCAAAATTCACAGAAATTAAACAACATTATGAATCATGTCAATACTGTGAAATAATGCGACACAAGAGAGCATTTCTTAGAAGCTCTCAACTAAGTAGTGGTAATACCCCGTCGACAAATAGGCAGAACACACCTCACCGCTTGCTTTTGTGGCAATCAAACCACGCCATCAAAAAGAACATAGGTTAGTCCACGTCATTTTTTTTATGTATTGTCTTATGCACATTTTTTTCTGTACATAAACCCAAGTTGTGAATCAAGTCTCTAGTATGTATGTAAGGAAGCGGAAGAGTTCACACTAATATTTACTCTACAGATATCTCATCTCAATTTAAATCTAATACTTGTACATTGTCCATCCGTAATCCGTAAGATGCGTAAAAGATATCTGTAACCTTGAAAGGATATCTTGAAACTGTTGCCGAGTTCAAAAATACTACCTTACTCACATATATTGTCACATTCACATCTCTCTACATGTTACTTCCTTACATGTATTTTTTTCAATTGATTTATCACCTTCTTTTGTACAGCATATGCCACACACCACCATTTAGTTGTCCTTTGCAAAAATATCTAGGCTACTTATCCTCATCTCCTTTAGGAACACATGAAGTGATACAGAAAAAATTTTGCTACCAGCATCTCATATCTTTTATTACATTTTGCTTCCTCATATCCAACTCCTTTCAGAGTGTACCCCACACAAAATTACACACATTTTTTTCCATAATCGTCAACTAACCTCATTCTGGGTCAACATACACACACAAAAGTTGTGTTGCAGTTGATTAAATTTTTTCTTCTCAATTTTTTTGTACCTGGTTTATTGCCTTTAAGCCCTGATTTTTAACGCATACCATATTAAGCCAGCATTGGCAATCCTTCCATCTCGATATGAATAGGAACGGAACATTCGCAAAAACTTAGCTGAGTACCTGAGCCATGTTTGCAAGGAAATTGACATGCCGGTAGTATTAAGTATGGAGTCAAAAATAGCATAGATATAAATAGAGTTTAAAGATATATCTGCTAAATGACAATGTTCATCCTTGGAAAAGACATTTAACTCTACTCTACACACATCGAGGTTGGGCTGGGATGAGGGATAAAAAACCGGTGCATACGGGCATCCCAATAATCCTGACGTAATGAAGGTCTAGGCTCCATGAGATATGCAACAAATTATCAATTGTTCAATGTATTCATAATAGACACACAATATCCCATTCAAGATTATGTTTTTATCTACGCAGAAAAAACTAGGAATGCATGTCACCGCCTTTTGCCATCATGTAAGTTAAGTTAACCCTATTGAGAGTCAAAGAGCTTAGATTTTTTATGATGGACAAGAAGAGGGAAAAAAATCTCATAAAAATGTCACCCTTCTTTCAAGAGAATTAGGTATTCTAGGTATAAAAATGACACCCACTTTGGCCAAGGTTCAGTTAGTCAGTGGTTTGTGGAACAAGGGATAAGGAAGCAGAAGAGAGAAGTGTCACGTTATATTTGTGATTTACTCAAGTAAATACAAATCAGTTAAAGCAAGTTTCCTTATTGAGTTAATTAATTAACAAATTTAGGATCTGGCTCTAAAGCGGAGACTCAACTCTTACGCACTTTTCTCTCTTATTGGCTTCTCCTTTCGAACCAAGTAAGTGTGTGGTTTTATTTTCTTGCAGAGAAAATATATAGTCGAAGAGGAAAAAGTGTTAATATTCCGGGGTGAAGCGAGAATTCGTAAGATTCACATTTATTTCTTGATTTTTCGTTTAGGTAAAAAATTGACATTAATTTTTACCAATTTCCTAAATCATAAAACGTCGAATCCGAAAACGCAGCAGTAGGTTGATTTTGAGTTTTAACCTTCGTGTCATGACTTGAGGGATGCCAAGTAAAAAATAATTATTCTGTCATTCAATTCATGTTCAAAGGGAAAAGGACACACATTTTTAATCGTGCTTACAACTTGATAGCATTTTGGATCCTTGCTGTGATTTGCATGAAACACGAAAATCCTTCCTTTGGTCATTCAAATGAACCAAGTTAATCTTTGCAAATGTCCCATTTTCCTGTTGCATATACATATTGAAATACAAAGCTACTCAGATATAGTTTATCCGGGTAAAGTGATAAAAGCTAAGGATTTCTCTTGTCAAGGAAAATCCCTTGAAGTTTCTCTTTCAAGTTGTGCTTTCCTCTTTTCCCCATGTTTCACCCTTTTCACATAAAATATTCATTAAGTCGTGTGGCATATGACAAGCGTAAAAAAGTTAATGACAAGATGAAGCCAAGACATCAAAATTTACTTTTTTCTTACGAAGAATCTTTTCAACATTTTCCTTTTTCTCAAAACATGTCATTCCTCATGAGTGTGTGGAAAAAGAAGAAGCGGAAAGTAGCTTGTCTTGTTGACTCGGTTGACAGTTTCTACGCAGCTTAGTCCGTCGAGGTCACAACTTCTTTTTAATGTCAAAGTTGAAATAGACCCTACACGACGTTTCAGTCGAAGACTCTATCACTAATTGTTTTTTCCTATTTTTTCCCGCGTCTCACATCAAAGTCGAGTTTTCTCTCAAAAAAGAATTCCTGTGACATATGGCGTGCTACTTTACAGAGGATATGACACTTGACAACTTTCTTACGTGACATGAGCCGATGAGCCTCCTTCCTAACCTAATCGTGCGTGATATTAATAATGTGAGCGACCACACTGTTTTTCTTTAATTTCAGGAAATCACCCTTTTCACTTTGATTGAAGGCAAAACGAGACAAATAATTACTATAATCCTGTGTTCGTGACATTTTCTCAGAGATGAATCTCCTCCGGTTCAAAGAGGTCACGAGGATTGTGTTAATTCTGGCAATTATCTTTTCCTCACTGGTCGCCCTTTCTACGTCGTCGTCAAAGGCAAGAATGAAGATTTGCTTGAAGAACTGTGGTCAATGTAAGAGAATTTATGGAGACTACTTTGAAGGGAGGAGGTGTGCTGACTCGTGTATTTTACAAAAAGGAAGATTCATCCCGGACTGTCATGATGACTATTCTATTTCCGATTTTATATCGAAGCTGGAGTAACAAGAAAATGAAGTGGTGTGACTTCGACTGATATTTTAAAGTATTGAAGATATCGTAACGGCCTTGAGTACCTGTTCTAGGTTAGGTATAGATTATTTGGCGCTTTTAATTATTTTGTAATTTATGTAATATATGAGATATACAGTATATCAACCTGAATAGTGAAGCATTATTGTTTGATTGTAAGTTTAAAAAGAAAAGAAATATTATACTATTTGAATTGGACGTTTACACGTATTGATAAAATAAAAAGTCATCATGTACCATGATTTTTACAAAGATGACCTCTGTCGCAACAAGTGCTAATGATTTTATGCATAATGCCCATGTCTTCATGAAAAATAATTTTTGTATTCATTTTAAGCACGTTTATTCCCAAAAATATCACTGATAATACAAATCATCAAAACAGCATCACATGCAATAATAATTACAGCCACAAATATTCTCTAAACGGTTAACTACATAATTTATTTTTTATGATTCAAAATCAAAGCTAAGAATTTCTTTTATTCACAAGTCCAACTATCGGCAATAATTAATTATCTTAGTCCGAGTCCAAGTCCATAAACATAAGTGTAGTCTAACAATGAACAATGCAAACATAAACATTTTATGTAATCAGTATTATTTATAACGTATGTTAACGGTTAACAATATGCAAATTTTTTTATCTCTCGAAGGAAGCGCTCATACATAGATATTACGTATATCGACTAGAGAAATCCACTAACATATCAGGTTACACATTGAATCATTTCCTTTTTTCGAAAATTCCCATTTCCCCAACAAATTCTCCCCTTCAAATGTTTCAATACGACTTCAAAAATCTCGCAATCGTAGTAGGATCCGCGCAATCAACAAAAGAGTCAAATCGAGACCTCGACTCCATACAAACCTTGGCGCAAGAGTGACCGTCAAAGTAATCCCCATAAATCTTGACGCATTGCGCACAATTCCTGAAAATAATTACAACCTTTACAAAAACCCGATAAGAATTTTAATTTTTAAATTACCCCCAGTTAATCATTTCCCCTAAAAAAATTAGACATCAATACTGGGTCATTATCTCAACAGCAAATCATTCCTGTCAAGGATGTCGTGTGAAAAAAATAATAAAATATTCTCACAAGATACAAGTCGGATTTGCATTCGTCGGCTGGACCAACACAGCCACAGTGATAATCATAATTAGCCCCATGACCAGAATGGAATATGCAGCTGGAGCGACACTCAATCCAGTTCTTTTAGCCATAACATTCTCTCCTTCTCCAGTGGCTCCAGCTAATGTTTCTGGAGACTCCCGCATTGAAATCAATCCCATGATTTACAATTGTTTTTTTTCAACAGAAAACCTGTTTTGCATCAAAACAGAAATTTAGTTTATGTCGATCTCAAAATTTACATGAGGACTCAATGATTCAATCACGATGCAAGACTCAAACAATAGAAGAAAAAATTTAGCAATTTGGTAATACACCATCTGCCCCTCTACCACCAAATACACCTGTCCTTAAAAAACGGGAGAAAACTGAGAAAAAAATGCAGAAGCAGATGTTACCCTGTCACAAAAGGACATGGACACCAATCCAGAGATATACATTTTTTTCTAAAAAATAAATAAATATGATAATTACCTCAACTTTAATAAAAGATGATGGCAGCCGTCCGTCTCTGATTCCTTGACTCACGCCGAGGTTGTTTTCGTAATTTTTTTTCGACAGCAAAGCACCTGCTCAATTAGATATATTTAATATCTTTTGTGTAAACGGCAGGTGTAGCGAATTGAGGAAATACAAATGACAATAAATATCAAGAGAAAAAACAAGAATATCAAGGAGTACAGGTGCGTGTAGGTAACTTTTTCTTTCAGAGATGCGAAAAATTCTCGATGAGTTTAGAGTTGTGGAAGATGATGGATTGACGGGTGGGAAATGGACTCTGTCAGGTTTTATATGCACGACGCTGGAGGTGGAAGGAAGTTGGAGTGAGTCAGCAAAGAAGAAATGTAGGTAGTCAACAGGCGGGTTTGGTTTTTGGAGGAAATTTTTACAGAGGATGGAGGGATGCTTGTAAAGTGGAGATGTTCCAAAATATAATAATGTTATGGACGTGATCATCATCATCTTTTCCAAGAGAGAAGATGTGGGCGTGCTAATAAAACTGAAGAAGTATATGTGTTTCTTGCTCTTCGACGTTTGTCCATGAGACAAAAGTAATTACTTTGAAGAGAAAGAGAAAGATACTGAAAATGAGCATTTGTTACTGCCGTAAGGTGCACTAGAGAAGGGAAAATACATCTTTTTGGTTTAGTATACTTGTATGACGGGTTTTAATTGAAAATGATCTCTTTTCCAGAGAGATTGAGGTATTCGTCTTGGGTGGTCGGGGGAAATGAAGATGAAATACATGGTTTCTGAGTTAGATTACAAGTTACAGTATTGTTACGGAAAGAGGAAGAATAAAAATCATGTTCCTGGAGTGAATCCTGAAGAAATAATAAGAGAAGAATATTAAGAGAAAATCCGCTTATGCATGTAATTTCTTTAAAGAATTCTGGAGAGAATTTTGTTCCAAGAAGGGAATCAAGTAAGGATAAAAAGTCGAAGGTATGAATAAAGGTAAAAAATATTCACAAGTTCAACCTCTCAACCTTCAACTCACATTGTCAGTAAAAAATCTGATATGGATGTATTGAAAAATAAAGGGGAACTTTAGATTCCATTGGATGAATACCACCAACGCAATAGGTAAAAAGCAATTTTTTAGACCTTGCTGCTCCAATTATAACTTTTGCTGCTATCAAAATAACATTATATATCATCGCGGAGACGCGGAATTATCAAATGTTACAGGAGTTTTTATGTAAAAACATTTTTTCTTTATTGACATCCAAATCAACAAAACTGACATAAACATTTAAATATATTACAGTTTAATTACAACCCGTTTCTCAACGTAAATCAAAGTCACGAATGACATTTTACACAAATCTTAAAGATGACATTAATCATGGCAGCAACTTTCTTAAAAATGAATAATATAAATACTGACTGTATTCTTAAATTAATTTAAAAAATTCACAATATCCACAACACTCTGAACCACTTGCACAACTCAAAAATACAAACACTCAAATAACAACAATCCATATAAAAAATCATAAATCATCCTAACAGTAATCATAGTCTTATTACACAAGAGGGATACTACAATTAAGTATGATTACGGGAAAAAAATAATTATTGCATTATAAAATCTGCATTTGTCCCAAACGCAGAAACAATAAAAAAAGACCAGAAAACAGGAAAATGTTTAAAAACAGGCAAAACTTGATCAAGTCGGAGGTTCACTTTCATCTTTCCTCAAGCTCGTCACATTATCCCTTCCTTCCCCTTGTTTCCCTTCTCCAGTGGTATTATTACTACTGGAGAAGGGTAGCTGATTAGACTGGAAAAATCGATGGAAGACGCTAGTCCAATTTTTACTACTAACATTTCCCATCACTGCCCCTTCCTTCAAAACTGTAGCATTCTTAACTTCTGGCAAACTTTTCCCTTGTTGACTATTTTCCTGGAGATTTACCTGGACAGAGGTATTCCCTAAAAGTAACTTATCTTGAGGATAACCTAACCTAGAATTAATTGCATTGGCAAAAGAGTTAGCTCCTGTTGTAACGCCGGACAAGAAGGTAACTCCAAATTCAGTGAATTGCGCTAAAAGCCCAAACGCACCAGACATTGCTTTGTCCAGTACAACTTGTGCTGGAGGAAGGGAAGAGGAAGAATTTGGAGAAAATGTACTATTCTGAATCTCTTGGGAGTTGCCTTCACTTTTGGAGAAATTGGAGGAGTTACTGCTTTGGAAATTTAGCAATTTCCTCCAACTCTCTTCCATCTTCTTTCTCAGTTGGTTAAGTGATTCTGGTGACTTATCTGACTGGGAATTGATTGACTCTGGTTGTGACGCAAGACGTCGTTTCCTGGATAAAATTGTAGACTGTGATGCACTCCTCGAGATACCGATAAGTTTAGGCTTCTCCAGAGTTTCCATTTGGTAAGATTCTTGGCCTAATAAAGAATTCCTGTAGTCTCCATCTTCCTCCAGTTCAGATCTCATTTGTATATCTCGTTGAATCTCTCCTGCTCCTGGATATTGTACCTATAAAGATTTACACAAGTTATTTCATTTTTTCTCCAGAATATGCACTTTTTTCTCTAGAACAGTCTCCAAAGTACAAAGCAAGTCAAGTCAGGAAAAAAGAATAGTCAATAATTTTTTTAAGAAAAAAATCAATAGTGGAAAAATGAAAGAAAAAATTATCCAGTGTTTTTCGTTTTTTTTTCTCTCCAGCAATATCTTACGGAGCTCACGACCTCCCTTTTGAGCGCATTTCGGTAGGAAATCTCATCCTCATCATGACCTAAACTTGAAGGAATGTAAGTGTTTGGATCGTCATTAAAATCCGGGTAATCTCCATAGCTCGGAGTGTCAGTTGTGGTCGGCCTAAACTTGTCATTTCCGGATATGCTGGTAACTTGTTGTGAAATGTCATTAATGTCTCCAGCATAGTCTCTGTCCAGGCGTGGGTTGGGGTCACCAAGTGGAAGATTATCATACCGCTTGAAATCCTTGCCGTACTCTTTCTTTCCTAGAGAAATATTTCCATAAGGGGTGGCAACAGGCTTGAAGCCATAGTGGATGGTAAGTGGACCTTTAAATGCGTAAGTGGTATCCCCGTAGGCTGCTTTTGGATAGTGGGATGGAGTGTTGGATTCCACTGGAAGGGGAGAATGTGCTAAAGGAACGAATGCTGGTTCCAATGGCGGTGGAGGTCGAGCCGGCTCATAGTCTCCACTTGGTCCTGTTGAGTGGTAATCAGGTGAAGGATGATTGACAGGGGAATTGTAAAAGTGCTCCGGGGATGGATGTTCTGGTGGTGGTGGAGGATGATGGAGTTCTCCAGGATAGTATCCTACGTCTGCTGGAAAAATGATGGAAAACGATAAGAGGACAGAGAAGGGGAAGATGGAGGAACACAATATTATATTCCTCTATAAAGTTAGAGAAGAGTTATGAAATAAAAAAAACCTGGAAAGAAGATTCTGAAAAAAATCTTTGAGTTTTGTTTGACTTTGACAATATTTTAAAGCATATTCACAATAAGCATCAAAAATCCATTTTCTCTAGTGGATTATGTGCGTCTGGATTTGGGAAGTTGCATTTGGGAAAATACACTGTCACTTGAAATTTTCACTTTCAAGTTTTAAAGTGCATGTGTGGGCAGGATTTGAAGACTATTTTATTTTTGCTATTTGTCCAGTGCCCTGCATAATATTTTCAACTTTGGAGATTTTACATGAAAAGAAAAGCATATTTTTTTAAAAGATGAAATGGAAACGAGATTGAAAACCACTCCAAGTGCACATACCACACTTCCTGTCATCGGTAAAAGTTTTCTGCATCATGTATGATTAAAGAGATCCATATACTCCGCTCCGCTCTCACAAAAGCCAAGGTAAACAGAGAGTAGAAAACGAAGGCTTTATATTTGCGTAGGAATCAACAAAAGCAAACTCTCTTTATTCTTTGTCATCCATCAACATTTTTCAATGGAGCTTTACAAGATTACTTTAGTCTGGGGATGTAATCCGATAGAGAAAATGGGGACACCAAATTGGGGGAAAAATATGTGAAGCGAGAATTCTCTATACACACTGGGAAAAGTGGATCAGCCAAGGTTGACTGCGCAATGAACGTCACAGTCACAATGGCGTCAGCAATAATGTTGTGAAAATAATCAATTATGGGCAGTTGAATGACTACATATTTCACTAATTGCTTGTGCATTAAACTGTGAAAGCATTATATCTATCGTAGTATATCACTATAAAATTTTTCGTAGAGATAATAAGATGCGTCGATATAGTTAGTCTCGCTTTTTCATTAATAATGTAATATTTGCATGCTCCCTGATTACATTTTGGTAAAAAATAGTTTTACAGATTATCTGGAGCGTACACTAAATTCCATATGCATCTATATTAATTATCTATAGAACACCCAATCCCAGACACAAACATCCACACAGAGAAAATGGTCATTTGTATTTCCTCGCAATATATACCTTTACAAATTGTACACAAAAAAGGAATTTCAATTACTTACCGTACCTCCATTCCAGCCTCTAGTAAACCCCACTACGTTCAAAACAAGCCTACTAGATAAAATTCTATAGTCTACAGAGAAGGGGTATTTTATACTGGAAAAAAATGTAATTAACATGCGGTTTTTCCCATGCTTTGTATCTTCCAGCACGGTATGTTATATTTATTCATTGTCTACATAAAAAAATCCAGGGATTTTCTCGGATTTTGAGGAACACAATGGAAGAATTTTCGTCCTGGAAAATTTCCTTTAGGGTCATCTATCGTTTTCAGCTGGAGAAACACATGCGTAAGTTAATAATGCATAGGAAAACCAGTCAGGATGGTATCCTTTGATGAAAAGAAAGCAAAACTAAAAAGCGAACAACAAACTGCACAAGATGGAAAATGCAAAAGATGACATGTTTTCCTCTTTTAAAGCTACAAATACGGTTTTATTTGCATTTTTTGTGACTTTTTCCCCCATCTGAATATTTTATATGAGTATTTGTTTTCCTCCTCCCTGGAAACTTTTCCAGGAAAGATTTCTCCAGCATATATAACATACAATACAATATACTAAAGATAGAGAAAGGGGTAAGGTAATACTACCAACAAAAATTACTCTACTTTTCTAATCTAAAAACTAGTTATGTTTTTCTACAAAATAAAATTATGATAAAAAAACCTCTGTGTTGTCCAGTTTTACTTACAATTTGTCCATCAAAAAATAGCTACACGGTCAGTGTGTTTTTTGGTCGATTTGGGAAGTAGAAAAATAATCTTTTAGAAAATATTAACTAGGGAATATTTATGGAAATGCTAACAAAACTAAGCATATTAATTTGCATTACAAAAATTACACAAAAATATATGGAGCATATTTTGAGCTCCGATTTTTTCCTGGACTATAAAAATATATATAACGTCTACAGTTTTATATATTTTACACAAAGGTCGAGAGTTTGTGTATGACAATCTTTCCATATGTGTTATTCATTGTTATAATGTCATTTCAACATCAGTAATTGCATTTATCATCGCATACATCTACTGTAATCCATGATATAAGCCAAACGCAATATTTCTATATTGACGTACACCTTCGCTATTTGTGTTTGTGTTAATTTTCTCTTACAATGGGAACAAAACCATGAAATAAAACTGTGTTGGTGGTTAACATTAATTAAAAACGTTTTAATTTATTTGTCGTCTCTTTCCCACCCTACAAGAAATATATATATGAGGACATATGTGTGTATGTTTATATTTAAATGTGCGGTGACTTGGTGTGTGGTCCTTGTGCGTGATGTGTAGTGTAATGTGAAGTTGTCATCTTTTGTCATATGGCCACTCTTCTTTCGCGATTGCATATTTGCACGGAAAAAATATCCGCTATAGTCTTTTATGTTTAATTTATGGCAGAATATGGTCATCATCATCGTCGTGATCATGGTCGAAAAATTCTGTGTGTGAAAAATTTATTTGTGTTATTTATGTTTTGTGTGTGGTGACTTTTGTATGAGAGTGAAATTGTCTTTGACTTCTTTTGTCAACTACGAATTATGCTCATCTGACTCTGAATCAGCTTCCGCTTCTGCCACAGGAGAGTGGCGGATGCGAACTCCGAATTTTTTTGTAAATGTAATTCCATAACCTGGTGCTTTGAGCGGTGGTCCAAAAAATCCCTTTTCTTTCGTAGGACCTCCACCTCCTAACGCGACTCCTCGTGGGGACAAGTCTACCCCAGGACTGGGAAGTTCATCATGTTCCGCTGGTGGGGAGTAGTGGACGTTTGCGATACTTGCGGCGTCGTGACCTTTCGTGCTATGGATTAAAGTTACTGGGCGGCGGGTGAGAACCTGGAAATGAAAAAGTGTCAAGATTTTCCCTGGAAACATTTCATTTGGACACCCCAACCTTGGAAGGAGGATTTCACTCACAATAGGGCTGCTTGCTGCTTATTTCCCGGGTCAATATATTTTAAAAGAAAAAGATGAGTAGAGCTGCCAGGCTGAGTTATATGAAAGCGAGCGGAGAATATTATGAGAAAATTATATATTTTTGTAAAAATGTACATATTTTTTCACCTCACCCAAAAGGCAAACTAGAAAATTCCAGTTTTATCCAGCGAAACGCGTAAAATCAGCGTATTTTTATAGAAATATATTTTGATGATCCCAGAGAAGAAATATTATGTATATTAATTAAATATTTATTTATAAAATTCATAATTAGCTTTTTTTCTGCAAAAAAATATGTATATTTTCAGCGGAGGTAAATATAATACAAAATATGTATAATGACTTTCACCCATAATATACAAATACATATATAATGGATAATTAGCATGGCATAATGTACGTTATTTACTGAAAAAATGTATACGAAGATATATATAGGTATATGCATTGCTTCGGTGTTGTATATCGATATATTATGGTTTAGGTACAAGTAGTAATACACACCGATGGTTTTCCATTATTGACACAGTTTTCCATAAACTTTTCACGCGTCTTTTTTTGCCAAAATTGCGTTATTTTACAAAATAATGCGAAAATTGGAAACAGAAGAAAAAAGAAAACCGAACGTACTTAACGAAGAAACTTGCTTAAAGAAACGAAAACTTAAAGTATGAAACAACAAGAAAACTTTAAACATCTCGAATCCTGGAATGATCTCCTTATTCCAGATAATACTTTGAAAAACTTTTTGAAAAGAAAACTTCTTGAAATTGCATATTTGATAGAATAAACAACGGCTAACAAAACTATACAAAAAATCAAACAGGATATGACTTTCCATTTGATTTTTTTTATAAACAAGAAAGAAAATATTACAAAAACAAACAGAAAGAAAGTATTTTNTTGATTTTTTTTATAAACAAGAAAGAAAATATTACAAAAACAAACAGAAAGAAAGTATTTTTTCCCAAAAGAGAAAAATGTACAGAAGGTTTTTACTCTTTGGGCACATTTACATTTACAATTCTCACTTTCCCCACCCCCTTCCTTCTTCCCGTCTTATGCAAAGAACTCGTATTACTACACATATGAGCACAGTCCTCTTCTGGAGGATGGTATGATGAGAGGTTATCGTTATCATGAAATTTGTGATTTTGAGCATTATTTTGAGTAATGTTACTAGCAGCAAGCAAAAGTTGAGTCTCTTCCAGTTCCCCAGTAATATCGAAAGAAAGACTCTGATTGTTATTATTAGCTTGATCAGCAGCGATTTTAAGGGCTCTAATGCTGTGAGTGTAATCATTCGGGTCAATATTCCTTTTACTCTTAATTACTTGTCGTAAGTATCCAAAAAACGGGTTCTTCGCTTGCCCACTCAGGATTGACTTGTACGGCCCAACTTTCAGATAGTGACGGAGCTGCTGGAGCCCATCTTGATTCACATATTTCCCCACGCTAGGGTCGTTCTCGTACGTCCCCAAACTCAGCGAGTCCGCCTGTACAAAAAGAACCAGAGAGAAAGAAGAGAAAAATATGAGGGAGTGTGAGGAGATGGTCTCTCTTCGAGAGATGAGGATGATGACTAATTACAAAAATTTAATTACAAGAATTTTCCATCTCAGAAAATTCTTCTACTCTACCATACATCTAATTTACAAGGGAGACACAGGCACTCTTACACGGATAACCGGAAGTATAAAACCTTTAGGGTTTTAACACACATTCTGGAGGAATGAGTGGCTAAAAGGAATTAAAATTAGAGGGCATTACCCTCTTGGTTTGTCCAGATGGAGGATAAATTTTACATTTTCACAGGATAACACAAATATACGCAGAGCTTAACAGTTTGTTTATCTATAAGCCCATTACCACAAATAATGTTAGTAGAAGGCGGGTTTGCCAAAGGCTGTACAGGAATTTACACAAACAAGCGGATACACAAGCTTAAATATATGGAAATGTACATAAAACATTTACAACACAATAAATAGATATACGCTTACCTTTTCGAGTAAAGAAGATATTGTTCCACATTTACAATTTGTGTTGACCGGATGGTGACTTTACAGGAAAATATTGGCGAGACTAATATTTTTACCGTTATAATTTACAAACTGTTAGTTGCAATGACTAAAGGGCTAAACATAGGACGTAACACGTAACCTATGCTCGTGTGGATTTGAAGATAAATTACGAATTTCATATGACCGCCGATATCCATTATAACTTTCATTACAAAAAATTCTTTTGTTTTTATTCCTCCATTGTCAAAATTGCCTCTCATTTTCAATATGAGAATAATTGGGATTAAATTGTGGAATATTAACACACAAAAAATTCACAAAAACATCAAAATCTCCACCCTTTCAACCCATATCATTGTATCCCTACATTTTTTTTGCCACGGGAAGAACAAAACTATTCGAACTTTTATTTTTCGTAGGTAATTGTATGACTCCGTGGAGTTATCTCTCTTAAAAAATTAGTCAGACACGTCATTCTCCTTTTTTTCTGCATTACTGTCAAATAGCCTTAGAAATATTCTAGAAATCCTAAAAGAATATTTATGTATTCTTTGCTAACTCTTATAGAAAACTGTAAAGTATATAGCATATATCACAATTAGATAGTAGGATCCTTTCATGAAAATGTTTTTCAAAATTGCTTTAAAAACTAAGGGTTCTAACTGATTTAGTTAATCCTTCCAGTAGTTAACAATCAAGAACATTTATTTTTTAATATTTTGTCTTTTAGGATTGCCAAACCTTTTACAAGTCACCTTTGCTACTTGTAATGTAATGGACGCTAATGAGGTAATGCTAGTTAATTATGTAATTATATTTTTATTAGCTATTTATATTTGGCGATATTTTTCCTTCTTCTTATATCCCTGTCTTTTACGGAAAATGTGTATTATACAAAATCCATCCTTCAAGAAAACTATTACAAACGTTAGAGTGCTATAGGGTAACAAGTGGGAGGGTAAACTGTCTTGCCTTCTTATGACATCACAAAGATCACCGTTAATAGTATTCGAAAATGGATTTCCACACCTCATTCGTCATAACCTGCACCTTGAATCCAGCTGAGAATCATGGCATCTACATAGTAATGCAATATATTTTACTTCGTGTGGAATCATGTCGGCATTGAAAACACCCAAAAACGCATTTGCCTGAGTTACTTTTCTCGCTAAACCTGCTTTTCCGTTTTTCTCCTCTTTTGTCAAAATATTACATCCAAAATTCCAAAAGAGTCATTGGAATTCAAATTTCAAAGAATTCTCTTATAAAAAGGGAGCTTTGATAGGGTTGAAAGGTTTCTACTAAAAAAATCTCAGTCGGTGAATGATGAGAGCTCATTTAAAAAACTAAGATTTTTCTCCTCTACAATATAAACTTACTCTAATTATTCCTCCTTGTCAAAGTCTTGACCTTTTGGCCTTATACACATCCTTAACTAGACAATATAGATACATGGTAGTGGACTTAAAAATTAGAGATAATATGTTAGTATATTTAAAATTAAGAAAACAGACAAAAAAATATACAACTTGAGTGTAAGTACTATTTATGGTGATATTTGTCGAGAAAATATTTTGTTAGTACTTTTTCCAGAGGAAAAAAATATAGAACAAAAAACACATGTAAAAAAAGATGTAAAAACTATTGAACAATATTTTGTTGATGGAAATAATTAAGAAAAAATATAATAGAAAGTGTAATTAGTATTAATTAATTAGAGTTTTTAAAATTAGTTAAAATTATTAAGACTACGTTAATGTAAAAAAAATAGATGAAAAAGAGAGAGAAAATAGATGAGAGTAGTGATCTCATTATTTCTTGGCATAGTGTTCAATATTAGTAGCTGCGTTCGTGTTGCTATTCACACCAAAGAGTGGAGCCATATCGGCCTTGCCGTGGAAAGTTCGTACAACGCGATTCGAACTAAGAGGTTGATGATTAGGCAGTAAATTTGCCACCACTGTTTCTGGAACTTGAACTCTTGAAGGGGCTGCCACCTGGAGAGGCGATAGAGATACGCGAAAGAGTGATATTTTTTGTACATGAGAGACCCATCATTAATTTCTAAAAAATTATTTCATCTTTGTACAAAATTATGCTATTTTTTTGAAGGAGGAGAAGTGGATGGAGAGAAAGAGGATAAATTCGTTTAGTTGCAGATGTGAAGGATGACGGAGTGGTGGAGGAGATGGAGAAGAAAGAAGGCTGAAAATAGAAAGGTGCTGAGGATGTTTTGCACATGCGGAGATGTGGAGTGCAGAAGTGAACTTTTTATACAGATTTTTGAGTTTCCACATTTTACAGAATTTGAGTGAAAAGGTGTGAAAGAAGAGGAAAATGTGTGAAAATAATTTGTGCTTTTTTTAGATTTAAGAAAGGATTAGTTAGTCCCAACTATAAACAATTTTTTTTAATTTGAATTAAATCAAAAAGTTTGATTTGGGTTAAGGCTGCATAGTATTTTGTGATTTGATATTTTGCATTGATTTTTTTTTTTCATATTTTGTACAGATTTTTGCAAAATAAATAAATACAAAGATAAATAAAGTTTTTGTGCGGAGGTGTTTTTTAAGCTAGAGAAGAAAATGGAGCACTTACATGGACAGGGTTTTTGATGGGAGAATTGCCCACCTCCGTAGTCGGCCCATTTTGTGAGGTCGACGTGGAGAAGGACGCCAGAGCGGCATGGAACACGAGGGTTACTGAAATAATAAATTTAGATTGTAGTTCTTAAATATCATCTGGTGAATAATAGCCCAACCAATAACCTGTTTACCGACGGAACATTTTATGAAACAAAGAAAAAATTTATCGACGCCGAAATCTCACCACAATTTTCAATACAAAAAATATGAATACATAAAGTTCCTCAAATAAAATAAACTTAAGGCTGCTTTGCCTTTACCTGTATTCCATATAAGACGGAAGCCCAAATTCACGACCCCGTTGCATATTAAAAGCAGCTAAATCCACACCAAAAGGTTGATTCGGTTTCCTGAACAAGTGATTCGTCACTTCCTGTGTGACAGAGTCATCCATAGCTTGAGCAACTTGATTCGACATTCCCATAAAATATTCATCAATAACTCCAGCCCTATACAAGTCGAACGGTTGACGGATCAAGTCTCTCAATCTTCTCGAAGCTGTAAGTAAGAACCCATATTTAACATTTTAATCTTCATGTGTGGTCTTATCTCCTGAACAAAATCGATTGTATAAACTCTTCCTCATACCAATAAACTTATGAGCTTTAGACCATCTCTCGACGTTGGTGGGCAGAAGGGAATGTCCAAATCTGAAGGCGGCAGCGGAAAACGAAGCGATCACGCTGGGATTCACGTTATTATCGTAACCATCCCAGAAGCCCTATGAAATAATAAAAAGGGAAAGTGATTTTAAAAATGTAAACAAACATTAACTCTATTCAAATTCCACGCATTCTTTCTATTCATCACGGACTGATGAGGATTACCTCTTTTTGCAAAAGAAGTCCGAATTTGGCCATCACCTCTTTACCCAAGACTAGAGGGAGGAACTCGTTGTAAGTAATGTGCTGAATTTCAGCAATCACAATTCTTCTTCCTTCCTGTAGTCGCATAAAAATAACCATTTCGTTAACAAATTCTTTTTAGGGCGAATTTATGCATGAACATTATTATATATATTTTATAGCCTACCTGATACAAAGTTTCATCATCCCAGTGAGGATTAATTTCTCCAAGTTTGGCAGTTACCCTGTTATGCTCACGGGCCATTAAAGTGTGCATGCATGTAAGGACCAATTGTTCGTTGACTCGAATTTCACCTTTAGTGTATCAAGCAAATTATTATCGATGAGCTGCACTTTTTTAATATTTTAATCTACAATTACATTTCTGAACAAAAATTTCAGTATAAGTCATACCAGCGTCAAAGCAATACATCGACTTGTTCGGTCTCGTACATCCTTCATCAGGAATATCCAACTTCAAAGGAAGTATGAGGATTAATTTCTCCAAGTTTGGCAGTTACCCTGTTATGCTCACGGGCCATTAAAGTGTGCATGCATGTAAGGACCAATTGTTCGTTGACTCGAATTTCACCTATAGTATATCAAGCAAATTAATTTGGATGAGCTGCACTTATTTTATATTGATATCTATTTTTAATAAGGAAATGAAAATTTCAGTATAAGTCATACCAGCGTCAAAGCAATACATCGACTTGTTCGGTCTCGTACATCCTTCATCAGGAATATCCAACTTCAAAGGAAGTAAGTCATGAAGGCCGTACTGAGCAAAGACAGGGTTCATCCTCAACAAACCGCCATATCCTGTTCTCAAAGATCTTGCGAAATTCTCCTCCACTCCGTACACCGTGTTACCGTCGATAATTCCACTTAAAATATTAAATTGATTTCTGGACCCTAAACAAAGTATTCGAAAAAATCAATGTCACAATCCCTAACACTTTCAATTTTTTGCTTCTTCTTTCATCATCCCATTATTCATAATCACGTGACAATTTTCCCAAACCACATGCAACCTTGACTATTCCCACCGTTTCGTGGTAAGTAGCACCGGCTGGTGGTGCATAGCACGCATAAAATTACTTTACGTTTTAATTTTTTCTCGAGAGAAAAAATGTTTGTGTTTTTCGTTGTTAAATCGCACGCATACCCAATCGACATCCGGCACGCACGCCTGGGAAACCTCTAACAAAGTCCATGCAACGTACTCCATACACTCCGAAAAATGGGTCATCATGAGGGATATCAATTTGAAGACAGTAAGGATTTCGTGACTCGTGAGGACGATGGCAACACTCTTCAGGCTCGTTACGCGTCACAGGGTCTGAAAACGTTTTAGAAAAAATAGTTTAGCTCACGACATTATCAAAGAATGACAGCTGCTTTCCAAACTTGTGACAATCATTCTCATCTTTACGACATTTTTTGAAGACGATGACTCATCTCATGTTTTGAAGATTTCTTAATAAAAAGTCAATTCATTTTTTTATCTCGAAAGTAGACCAATTTAGTCATGATTATAATTTAATTTTCAATTTATCACAGGGGCTCATCTTGATACAACGTTGAGGATAAGGATCATTCATATTTCTGTCTACCTAAAGGAGTGGCAGTGAGCGTCAAGTCATGATCCATAAATTGACCCCATGAGATGAGCAAGATTGTCGCTGCATGATCATGATATCCTTCATCGGGGTGAATGGTTCGGGACACAATACGTGGTGGTGGGAGGGAGGCTCCGTGAGCGCCAACACGAGGATCCGAGATTGCGTCAGAGTAGACGGGTTTCAAAAGTCTACAAAAAACAGATTTTTTATGACAGTTCAAATAAACTTATCAAATTATCATCTCCCATTCGTTGTCATCTCTTAACCAAATGCATATGTTACAATTCCCTCCCCTTTATAAAAAAAGTGGACGAGAGGATTAGTTCATTGTAAAAAAAATGGAGACAAAAGAAGCTGACAACTCGAGCAGGAGCCGATATCTCACCAAAATTGTAACAAGTTATGCTCCTCTTGCGTGAGCTATTGTTATCCTTTTTTTTAAAAAGAAAAGTCAATCTGACAGGTAAGACGAGAGTGAGAAGACGTTTGGCAAGATTTCTTACTTAAGATTTTATTTTTTTCTTTTACATATCAACATAGAACACACACACAGCTTGCATTATGGGCAAACTATTTGAACAATTTCATCATCCCAATTTCGAGGAGACAAAAGCCTGCCAAATGATAATGTGACCGTGAATGATTCCATTGTAAATGGAAAATGAGTAAATGTAGCAAATAACAATCCTGTTATGTTATGTCAGCCAAGAAGTTAACACATTGTCCACTCACTCCAAACCTCTCGCCGTGTAAAATCCAACGAGCCATTACTTACATTCATTTTGGACTCATTATTATATATCGGTGATCAAAGCGGGTGGTCATGTTAGAACAAATGAAATTAAACTTTTATAGACTACTTTAATTAGCCAAATTGGTTGATCAATTTAGCCCAACGTAATGACTAAATGAGTCCTTAACTCTTTTTTTTAAATTCTAGAAAAAAATAGCAGTTTATTGCCAACTGTAAAATTACACGGTAGACATGATTTGGTCACATTTTGTGAGCAAAGAGTACTTTTTTCTTCTACGCAGTGGATTTTCCACAGTAGCCCATACCAATTAAGGAAATAGGTACTCACACGTGTGTAACAAAGCCTTTGGCAATTATTAAAACATGTTTATAATTTGCAGCAATCTTAATATTTTCAACAAAAGTTAGTATACGTAAACAACCTACCTGGCAAAAGTGGACTGGACGGCGCCCCACGTAGGATGCTTGAGGTTATTACACAGTCCATCGTACCTCCTAAACTTGCCGGGTTGACAGTGAACATTGGAAAGAAATGCAGGACAGACTTCTCTGACGAGTGTTTTCGATGTGTCAATCAAAGGGAGACCATGCTCGATCTCGTCCACTGAGAGACCATACCTAAATATTTACAAAATTATTATGTAAGGTTGTTTTTCTTTTCTTTATTAAATGTAATTAACAATGATCATGAATATCATTTTCAAATTGAGAAACAATTCTCGCTTTTAGAATTCGAGACGCCGGTGAAGTGCAAGGGCAAACCTATGTGCACACATACGTGAAATATTACAAAAGAATTGTCAAAAGCATAAGCTCTTTGTCTCCTAATTTCATAATAAAACTTAATTGATTCATCATACTTAAAAAACTGTATTCGTGTATCGTGTATCCCTCCGGCAAAAGGGATCAGTAAGGATTGCATAATTTTTTTGAAAACAATATGCATAGTGAATTTTCGTAAGGTTGAAAAGGAAACGAGGATGTTAAACCGTGAATTCAAATCGAGACTTTATAATTTTGTTAATAAAATGGGTTAATTCTAATCTCACGTTCTCGACAAAACTCGGGATACTTCTAAAAGCAGTTCAGCAACTGTGGCTAGTTCTTCATTTGAATATTTTTCCTTCCTCTCGGCAACTCCTGTAAAAAATATAATTAAAATTGTTTAATTACAAGTAATTAAGGGAGCATGCGGTAATGATGACATAACAAAAAAAATATTTCCATTTCCCTATCAATCACTACAAAAATCATCATAATAAAAACAGTATTTCAAGGAGAATTAATTACTGGTTAAAAATCTGGGTGGGTGGGGGGTACTGAGTGCATTGAAGGGGTACACTAATATATTTTTTTTTCTAACCTAAAAAATCTATGCAATTAAAAAGTTATTAAAAGCTGACACAGCAACTCTGGGAATTAGGCAAAGCTACAAAAGCTCTAGTCTCTGGGCACACTACTCCATTCAGCAATTTTTTTCTTCAAAGAATGAATGAATGAATGATTATTGCATAATATTTTTTATGCAAGACCACCACCAAGAGAAAAAAACAATCACGCTATCAAACGCTTTGATATTTAGTGGAGGTGAGAGTGTGCGGAGCGGAGGGCAGAGATAGACATTTGGAAAAATAATATTCCACGGTAGGATGCAGCGTTGAAATGGATTTTGACAAGGCGTCGTCATTGTCATCAAAATGTGAACAGCCGTCACTAAGATTATAAATAATATTGAATATATTTCAAAGCCCCTTTGACTTTTCAACAGAGGATAACTATATGTATATAAAATATCTGAAATCATTTTAATCAATCACTTTCAAACCTTGTGCAGAAAGATTTTATACATGTCCCACTCGAGCAATTAGAGAAGTATATTCTGAAAAGAGTGGAGGACGGAGTGAGACAAAACAAAAGTGCATTGTGCATGGGATCCCGTCACAGGATAAATTATATGCGTTAGTTTAGTCATCCATTCATTCAATTACGTGTTGGAATATCACGTTAAAATATACTAGATTGGCTATATGTCGGGAGGTAAATGTTAGTATAAAAAATATATTCGAATGATCCCAGTGTGCCAATGTGAAAATGCGTGCTAAAATGGAGTACGATCAAAACACATAGTTTTATAATAAATGATCACGTCACAAAGAAAATGGACCATTCAACACTCAACACTCGCTTTTCTAGAGCAATTCGAGTAAATTAATGTTTCAATTATGAAAAGTGTATGGGACGCTTTTTTATTATTATTGCAGAGGTAAGTGAGCGGCTTTGACTTTATTGCATTATATGTCGCACACACATATATATTCTGTACTCCCAAAGGATGTTATACTACGTCGCATTATTTTCCACAGATTTAATGATATCAAATGTGCTCTTTTCTCAAAGTGAGTTAATCATCTTAACTAATAATGATCACATAACAATACCCATTATATTTCTCAAAAGCGTAGTCATTCTTAGGGAAATTTCGTATTTTAAATGGTATATTATGTCATAAAAATAAAATACATATAAAAACATCTCAAACTTACTGATATACTTTCTCGCTTGAACATAAGCATTATTTACGGCATCATATGTGATACATGTGTGTGATCCCCCGTAACTCCTATAATAAATAAAAAACAATTTATAAACATACATATCATATTAATGCTTACAAATATTCTGGAATCAAATAAATGTCATTTTTCCAAGATGAACTTCCAGCTTTGAAAATGTGGTTGAAATGAACGACAATAAAAATTTATCTCGTTGGAAGACACCTCCATGAATTAATAGATCAACGACAAGATTATCTTGATAATTATATATCGTTGCAATGATGGCGCTGGCACATCAGCGTTTCGCTGATACAGCATGAACGACGTGACATGATGTCTGAATCAAATCTTTTACGGTTTACTTGCTTGCTCAAATGAATCGCACTTTTTTAAAAACCCAACAGCTTATATACTTCAAGCTTAAGCATTACAACCTCTCTTTGTGATTACAATTTTATCAGTTCTTTTAGTACTATGGTACGAGAGGTGAAGGGATGATTTGAAAAAATCTTCCCGAAAACCCTTCAAGCGTAGCATTGCCTAAACCCTGTGTATATCTTTTTGCACATATTTTTAGCAAAGTTTGTGCTTACGTGACTGCACAGCGATTATTTGACAATATCCTACAACTTAAAAAAATAAAAGAATGAGGCTCAACCTTTAAACCGTAGTTGAAAGGATATTTTTGGGATGTCGTCACAAATCTCAAGCGTAGCCCCTTATCAACATTATTATCGCTGTAAGGTTCACTCGAAAACGAGATTTACTCTCGAATGAAGCAATACAGTTGATGTGTATTTCTATGACTTTTTATTGAATCCGGTTGAATCCAGATTTAATCTAGGGATCATCCGTAAATTACATGTGTGTTAAAGATTAAATTGATTATCTTGATAAATTCTCTTGACGTCATGAGCGGATGACCCCATTCGTTGAAAATGAAGACGATGACAAAAGTTTAATGAGATGAGGTTTTTCTAATGAGGGGTAAACTCTGATTTTACAATCATAAAAAATGAGCAGACTTGAGAGGATTTTTTTCCCTTTCGAAAAAGCTTTTCCCTTTTTCATTTTTTCCCAAGCACGCGCCATGGGTTATCTATGTCTATAAAATCCGGCGGTTTGACACTTTACAAGACTTTCAAGATGTTGATGAACTTGGCTTGGCAGAAAAAACCAAGACTCAAAAAATGATATTTTTTGTGTTGGACAATTTCCACTGCACTTTATATGCGCTTTTATTTTCTAGGTCAATCTTTCTCACATGAGTAGAGCCGACTTCGAAACCATTTTCAAGGTACTTTTTTTCTTAAAATGATGAGGCTAGCGAAAATAGGATAATTGCAGAAAAAACCATGTAATGCAATTTTTTGAGAGGTTCATCGCCAAGTACAAACAAAAAGTATTCAAAGTTCAGAAGCAAAAAATATATTTGCAATTTTTAATGCATTTTACAGTCATAAAAGTGAAAATTCCCTTAAACCCAAATCTCCCATTTTTTTCTTTATAGGTTTGACATGACATTTACTAATTGAGAGTACAATGGATAATCACTTTCAAAAAGTTTGTAACAAGTGCCATTTTTCTCTCTCCTAAAATGTGAAACTAATTTTCCGAAATGTATATCTCTACCAAAATGGTAACTTCCTTCCACATTTTTCATTTCCTTTTCCTCTTCATTCCCATCCTCATCGAAGGAAGAATTAAGGAACAGTTTTGTTCTTTTTGTTATCAATTTTAAAAATCAGTAAAAATATATATCCCCTCTCTCAAGCAGCCAGACTGATTGCAAGTGAGCTTTAACAATATAACAATACATAAAAATAAATATTGTGGATACAAAAATGGATGCGTAATAATATGATAACTTCAGCACGACTTCAACATTTGAGCACTTTCCTTTCCCGTTCAACTCATATAATCTTTAGGATTTATCTCAACCAATGAGCAATTTTATACCTTTAGTGATTATACTTATTCCACTATAGGAAATACATATGCCTAAAGATAACCATTAAAAGTTGGACTAATAACAGGTGTCTCTAGTGTACATAACAATTACCCCATTTGACTTAATTAAGATAGCTGTAAATGCATAAGGGAAACATGTATTCATTGACTGTTGTGCATTTGCCAATAAAAATGTTTTAAAGGTATTTCCTTTTTTTCTTGGGAATGAGACTAGGATAAAAATAATTTGTGACGAATGCATGCAGTAATAATAACTAATAATAACAATTCTTTTTTATGTAATACATTTTTCCGATTTATATGAATGACTAGTGTGACTACACATGAATATGAGTGATGTATTACGAACACATTAAAGCTGATAGGTATAATATCCTAAGAAATAATATATATCACCGTAATATCCAATTGTGTAAGTGGTACTGAGCAGATGAGCAGTACATGATAATTAAATTTTTATGAGGTGTAGTTTACCCTACTTTATTACTTGTTCCGTCCTTTTTCTTGTTGAACATAAGAGCATAATTGGGACTTAATTGAAATATTGGAGAATTGAAATTTTGTCAATTATTTAAATCTTGTTAATCTATTACTCAGACAATTTTCAACTTTATATCTGAAATTATATTACCAAATATCCATTTCACACATCAATATCTCAGACTAAATTTTCTTCTCAAAAACATCTCAACAATGGTACTACCATCCATTGAAGGAATAAATCAGAGACAACGGTCTCGTTACCACTTCACTTTTGCCACCACTCCACTGACAATTTTCCTAGAGCTGTGAACAAAGCTACATAATTTCGAGTATGTTATCCATCCCTATTAAATGGATACTACTATATTCTCAAACCTAATCTTGTAAAATGATCGAATTTGCATATGCAGACCTCAATTACGCTTACCTACCGCAATCCCATTGTTCCCCGGTGACAATGGAACGAATCCCTTTCGCGAGAAAAAAATGACTTTATCATTTCGCACGCCTTAATCCCCTTACACGCTTCGCGAACTTGTGGTGTGCAGTCTTAATTGAAATTACCCTTAATATCCCACCTGAGAGTTTGTCTCCTGCGAATAAACTGCATACATAGTTGTCATCTCTTTTAATTACCATTTTGTTAAATAAAAAAATCTCCTGATGAGATGCAACATATGCAGTAGTTCCATTTCCATTGACAGCGAAATTTCTATAAAGGCGGAAGTCTGGAGGTCTAAAGAACCAAAGGAGCAAAACCCTTTAACAATGAGGGTATACTTGTACAACCAAATTTTTTAAGATGATATTAACCTGGGAATGGTGATACGGATTTATGATACCTTCACTTCTTCCTTATCTCTTCACAATCGTCAAAGGATACCGACGTACCGCTCCACTTGTATAGATATATATTTTTGCCAGTTTCATTCTCTCTTTAAGGATACATATATATAACTATGTATGGTATGTTATTAAAAGAACCCCAGTAGTTTTTGTCGAGGTCATTAAATCACTTTCATTTATTTCCAATAATCACTAAATCACTTGTCTAGTCTCAACACAAAAAATAAACAACAGAAAGGTACAAGCTATCTCGTTCCGTGTGTGCAATTCTTGTGTCCTCTTGTAAAATCCATTATTTTTTATATGCTGTGCATGTGTCTTTAGGTCAAAAGCATTTACCTTTGGAGTAGGCAACTTGGGAGGTTTTTTTAAGGTAGAAAAATAAATATCTCGAACAACATGTGAAACCAATCCTAAGGGATTCACATAGCCTTAATAAATGTATGATGTCAGGTTAAAAATCCTAAGCTATTTGCTTAGTGATTATTTGCAGCTAATACAAGATATCTACGCATATAGCATGCCTGATTTTGACAAATCTAGCATTATGGATGACATTTATAAAGAAAGGAATGTTTGAAAACGGATTTAAACGTTAGCCAAAAGCGGAGATATTTTTCGTTCTATCTCGATGGAAAGTTATATTGAGGAGCAAAACGTGATGGAAAATTGTCTCTTTTCCTTCATCCCTCATTCGAGTCGACATTTGAGACACGATTTCATTAAAGAATACAATTTTTTTTCGTACATCCCGCCCTACAGCAGAGGATGAGATATGTCACATAAAATAAAATTGGATTGTTGATAGCTTAAAGCGGTATATTCAAGAGAAATTCGAATCCTTTTTGAAATCCTCATCGTCACACATTCTTTCGAGAATTGGATCCCGCCGCTGGTTACAAATTGGCGGAAAAATTTGAATAAAAGCTTAAATCTTTGTGATAACGTTTTACAAAAAAAAAAGTTAATTAGCACTGAACGAGCCGCATCTGCGCATGCTTTAGTTGTCGAAAGAAAAAGAATGTTTGCCAAAAATATGCAAATAAAAGAGAGGGAAAAAAATGGCACAGAGTTTACGAGCCATAGTTAATTTATACACATTCATACAAATTGCTGTAAGGCATATCCTTGCTACATGTGTGGTGAAACATGTGACATTAATTTTTTCATTCGAAAAGAAAGAGTTACGGTTAATACCTAATTCCGCTTTATCCCTTTAGAGATTTTTGCCTTGCAGGTGTAAACTCCAATTTACGCTACCTTGGACCAAGTCAAGTGGATCAAAGTTGTGTCTGCGACGAGAATGACGAAAAGAAGTCAAATCCTTGCGAGAATCAATGAAGTCAGAGTGAAACAAAAAAACACGCGAAGGAATGTGCTATATAAAAACGACTTTTAGGTAGATATTTTACAACTGTAGAATATACTTTAAGTTACGAGACACTTTTATCTTGTGGAAAGACAAGTGAAGGAGAATTCGCTATGCGACATTTGATTTTGCGCCAACAACCTGTGCAAAAATTTTGCAAGGGGGTTTGCAACATGCGAGCCTAACTCAAGAAAATTTTAACAGTTTTGTGGAGATGGTGCCGCTGGTCACCAAAAATGTAAAAACGATTTTTTTGGAGGGACCTTCAATGTCAAAAAATTTATGAACATTTTAGTGACATCCAGAAGAGGACTGACATATTTACCATTACAGATTTCTTAGCAGATTTAATAGCGACCTACAACAATAATACGTACAATAAACTTTTAAAATTATATTAAACGGCGCTTAAGTACATAAAAATATCCTCTTCCCATCAATCACCCCTTTTGTGAGGACGGATTTCCCTAAAAGAATTTCCCTCTCGTGCTCATCACGCCTTCGACTCCAAATAAAGCTTGAAATTGATTTCAATCCTTTTTCCATTCACTATTCTTCCTATCGACACAATCCGATTTGTGACAAGCTAAAAGATCCCTTTAACAATATATCTCTTATTCATGCATTGAATAGCGTTTTTTCTTCAAACGAAAATTTCACTTTTCCCTCATCTCACTGTCTCTTATTGACAAACAAGTGTCAACTTATTTTTATTTATACCGTCACGACAATATCAGTATCACTTTTGTCATCTCTCTCATATCATCCTTTTCCCAACAGAAACACAACTTGCTCCACACTTGAAAAATAGGTCATTAGCAATACAGGACATTGATTATCTATTCAAGCAAGTCTGTTTTTTATTTAAAATCAAAACTGCCCCAGAATAAAAACCCAGTTTTCTCTTTTTAAAAAATAAACACATCTGTTTTGAGCTCACATCATATTTTCACTTTCATTTGCAAGTCAAACTCCTGGAAACTCTAAAGGATATCCATATATAAACCTTGTTTCTCATAATGTCCTCTTGTGCATACGTATAAATGAGCACATTCCCAGGAAAAATATTTATTTACGCAATTTCCACATCTTTCAAAGAAAAAGGCGGAGGTTAGGTAGTAAAATAAAGAATGCGATTTTCTCATCGAAAAAGGATAAAATCCATTCATTCACAGTTTCCTTCATTGTTTTCATCCTTTTGAGGTGAGGTACTTAAAGCAGAAAAAAATGTACGTATTGGAGTAAAATTGCACAAACACATTCTTGTTTACAAATATATATATCCCTATGATGCGAAATATAAGAGATAAAAAAGGGATAAATGTTTGTCGCATAATATGTCTGTATGAGGTTGTGTATGGATGTATCTTGATGTTTTCTTACATAATTCTGCTCCATCCCTATTGGGGTTTTATTGCCTTCATTAATTACAGTACAAGTTGTAATGTGAGGTTGTACAAAAGGGTAATAAATTCTAAAAGGGAATTATTAGAAGTGACCGATTGCATACAAGTAGAGAGAGTCAAATTAGGTATACAAGAAGAAAAAATTGTTACAGGTTGGCGTTCCTTAAGCTCATTAGGTCATTTCCTATAGGTAACTTATTTTTTCTTAGATATATATTCATATGCAAAACAACTTGAAAAAATTGTACAAGTGTACAAGTTACGAAGAATATGGTGTGATAATGATGCACAATACTTGCAAAGAAAATTCAGACGTATGTTATTAGGACAGATTTGGATTTTGTGTAAGAAAAAGAAAAATGTGTGAAAAGGATGTTTCGTTGTGGGTGGTCCTATTCATTTTGTGGAATTGTGATTCCAGAAAACAATGTTGTAGTTTTTGTTGGGATTTTAAAAACTCAACGCTGACAACATTTTTAAAAATATTAATAAAAGGTGAACTACGCCAGATGCGTTTCAGGGCAGACGGAGTGACATGCAATGGTCAATTGGCTGCAGAATATTTATTTCAATTGAGAAATAAACATTCATATAGAAATTAAGCCTTAAACCAGCTTTCACTTTCCTTCACTAAATCTGCATGCCCTCCATTAGCACTCATCTCAAACTTGTTTAGTATACATAGTTATATATACACATACAGAATTTTTTATGTTTTACACCTTGCCACAATATCGCATCGTAACGTATTCTACATTTTTCTACTGTTACGTAAAATATCCCTATCAGCCAAACTAACATGGTTTAGCAAAGCTTACTACAAAAACTACAATCTTATTTATGTTATCCTCTCTATTTGTAATTGCAACCGCTACCAAACAATTAAAAAGTGTGTATATCCCCACCACTAGCGAAAGAAAATAGATATATAAACTCATGCAAACATGAAAAAATATCTCTAATGAACAAATCGCACCCACAGCTTCTATCTTGTCTATTCCTTCTTTTTTTGCAAAATGCGAAACAAAAACCACAAAGTGAAATACTTGCTTATGTGGATGTATACATTTGAAATAAAGTTTGCAAAATGTCACACTATCCATTTCACCAAGAAGATGAAGTCTATTCCACATAGCAATATTTTTATGTAACCTGAAAACAAAATTGCAATCTCGTCACACTGCATGTGTGACTTGTATTCTTTTATTTTTGCATAGGTTTTCTGGGTTCCTTAAAAAATTGCAATTTTGTATTCTCTCCCAGTTTGGGAAGTATGCTGGGATGAGAAATGAATAGAATTGAGAAAAGTGTATAAAAAATATCCTTTGTTAGATTGTTATGCTTGCAGACGAGAATCTCCAACCGCAAACAACCATAGCGAAATCATATATTAGCGTCTGCGCCTTTGAAACGTCTTCGTCTCTTTTGACTATTATGTGGCAATTTTCGAAAAAACTTGCACAGAAGCGAGTCTCGTTGAAGTAGACTTACTTAATTGCACGACACTTATGACGATACGAGACGAAGAGGGAAATCTTTTCAAGTTTGACAAAATGCCAAAGGTTGAGGGGGGTTGGGGATATGCCTACCATCCCCATTCAAACATTATCAATATGAAAAAACTACAGAGATTTTCAATAGGACCTATACAGTCACAAAAGTTGTTAAAGGGTCTTTATATTCTGGGTGGTAATGAGAATCGTTAGGATTTCAATTCCGCTATTTCCTCGAACAATTTTTTAAAAGAATACTAATATTTATGACCTGCCAGAGGTCATCTCTTGCGAAAGAAAACATTGTGGGTGGTATCTTGTAAACAATACAAAAATGATATAAATATTGCTCCTCCAATTTATCACTGTCTCCTCTTGTCACAAATAAACAATACACAAAAGAGCCTACATGGTGAGTTGAAGAGTTTGCGTGCACACGTGATTTAACTAATTCATAATTTAACCTAAGGACATCATCTGTCCATTGTCACTTCAGCTATTTCCTCTGAGAAAATATAACATTAACATAAATTATTGTTCATTAAAAACCCTTCCATTTTTCAAAGGAAATATGAGTTTATCTCTGACACCACTACAAATTCACGATACACGTTGTCAATTTATTTGAACGATTTATCCATTTTTCCCTCAATTTCCTTTGCTTTGCCAATCTACAATTTTCTTTAATTCGCATGATCGCGTTTCAAAGTCAAAAGTTGCATTTCCACTTCTTCCGCTTTCCCATTTCCGCCCCCTCAAGTTCAAAAGAGAGAAGTAAGCGTGAGATAATTACTGTGTTTAAAGGAGTTGCACACTTACTCTCAAAGTTTTGCACAGGAGCACACAAAAAGTGCGCATTTTAAAGGGTGAATATAAATGGTTTAACATTTTCCTACAGGAAATTCTATGTTAACTTGATCTCCTCTTAACGGCTGCCAGTCTTTAGCTAATATGAGTGAGCTTGTTAAATCATCAAACAAATTGTTTCTTTTGATGATAATAAAAATTATAGCTCTACAAGCTAGTAGATGATTTAACAAGGTGTACTTCCTTTACATAATTTTAGGTATCTTTTTTGGCGGACATTCAGAAAACTGTGGAAATTGCAAGGTTTAAAATATAATTTTCAAAGGGTTACAAATAATGAAAGAACTTAGTTTTCATTTTCCTTATTCCAACATTTTTCTACGATACTTACAACTGCCTTTAATCTATGAGATGCTTGGAAACAATATTTATTTAAAAAACTTCTTATGAGAGTTAAACTTAATATTTTGTCTCTGCTTATTTCCTAAAGTTAGTTTTTTTCAAATCTAAGCATCCCAAAAATATTACTACCTTTGTTTATTCCTAACCTCTACCAAATTATCTACCTAATATGCAGGTTTGCTCTGTATCACTAACAAAGATCGAAATCATAGCCAGAAAAGAAATATCATAATAATGCCATAAATTACGATACCATAACGTATTTATACGTATAATGCACCCTTCCATTACTATATGATACTTAATATTGCTGACTTCAATATTAAAATCAATTTTGCGAAAAAATATTCACTCTTGCTAACAGCATCACTATAACTCTAGCAATGCTCCATAAAGCTAGATTTTAGTTTGCTAAAAATTGGCAGAAAAAATAGGAAAAGTTCCTCTCCTTCAGAAAGCCCTTGGTATTATTGCTCTCTCCCAATTTTTTCTTTAAAATATAGAAAAATTCTTAATTATTTTCTTTCCACAAAACTGCATCCTTTCTTTACTTTACATCCGAATCCTTTTCGCCAGAGAATCTCATTTCATCTCAATCATTTCAAGCTGCTTTCGTTCAAAAAAATAATGCATCTCTGACAAAGTACCCGAAACAAGCCTTAACATCATTTTTCTCAAACAAAAATCCCCTCGCGCACAATAAATAACGCAAACTGCAAATTTTTAGTAGATATCTCGCCTCTACATAGCAAACAGCATTTTTATTGTTTTCAGAGTGTGGAGATGATTGTGTAGGATTATGTTTGAAAATCTGACAGTTTTATATGCTCCACGCTTCAAGCTCTATAATGAAAATTATGCCGCTTTGTATATATTTTTATACATTTGAGCAGATATACCTACACAACAGATATAAAAGGGTATTATATCTATATGTCTAGGGGAATTTTCATTTTGGATGTGTGGCAACGAACCAATTCTGCAATAACTGCATCTTGCCACGTTCAAAGCAACTTTTTCCCCTTTGAAATCTCTCTCTCTCTCGTTTTGATACTTTAGCCGTCCTTGGAATGTCCTTGCCTTATAGTCGGATGGAGTAGGGGTCTACCTCTCGCGAAATATTTTTTTGTTGAGAAAAAATAAAAGAATGCCGCTTTGAAAAGGGAAACTTGTCTTACCTTTGAAAGCTGAAAGTCCATCGCGAGTAATGACATTTTTTGAGGAGTCATTAGTAAATAACGTTATGTCAAAAAAAATTACAACATTAATTCCCCTTCCCACAAACTCTTCCAGATTTTTTTTTGACACTAGGTAAATTCTTTTTGGACTAACGTTATTTTATAAATGACTCCTGAAAATATTATTTTTAAAGAAAAGATTTCATCTTACGGGTTAAGTCTGAGCGTATTTAAATTGTAATCATAGGCTGACGACCTTCCCGGTCCTTCGAGTAAAAGGGCACATTCACTATTTCCACCACCATTTCCCCCGTGGTCATCTAACGATTCAAAGTCTCCTACGCCGATAGCTACTGATATGTAAACACATAGTAGAACTACTATTTGGCGCCTTCTGTGAAAAAAGAACAGAGAAAAAATAAATATTATTAGATACACATCAGCATGTAAACGTATATTTTTGTGATTTTCCTTTTGCGTAAGAGTGATTATCATCTTCAAATAAATTAACTTCATAGTCACATCTTCATCGCTTATTTTTCTTTGCAAGTTTTATTTTATATCTAAATTGCGTAACAATTTTTGCGTTGCTGAACAAGCTCACGCATAAAAATGCAGGGACATGTTGATGAGAAGAACAAAAATGTATTGTTATTTTACCAAAGGAGATTTCAGATTAGCCATTTTTGTCAAGATGAGCACATTATTACGTTGGGTTAAGAAGATGGAAGTTTTTTAATGATGATTATCCCAAATGCGTGATGTCGTTGGACCATATTGCCTACTTGGGAGGGTGCGTTACGCAATAAGTAAAACTATGTGCGTAAAATTAATAGCATTCGTACATACCAATACACGCAAATTTTTTATCTTGCAAAAGCTAGCCATTATCATGCTAAAAATGGAAAATAACTATTGATGTCAAAATATGCACAAAAAGGCGATCTACGGAAAAGAATGTAGTTGATTCCACCCGCTTTACTTTTTTTCCTTAAATAAATTAACCCCTCTTTTCCCAAATCACGATTCAAAAGTAGCTCCTTCGGATCACAAGATTAATGATAATCAAATGAATGAATCATTTCATTTCCCAAATTAATAGACGCTTGTCTACCTCCATTCAAGTTTTTTCTCGCTGTTGCCGCTAAATATGATTATGATTATGAGTATTGTGTGCTAGGCTTGCGGACAGGATTATAAAAGAAGGGAAAATTAGGTTATGAATGGAGATGGCCATTAAATTACATCCCAATTGAATCAACAGTCACGTTTTATATGTGACCAACGAAGCGCTCTGGCTTTCAGTTTTATTAAGTTAAAGCTTTACCAAATATAATGAGATTAACCCTAAATAGGCTTGAATGAAATGTCGGCTAAATAAAAGTCACGATTTGGCTAATACACGTTTGATGGGAAGCGTGCTGAAAAATAAATTCGGACTTTCTCATATGTGCACTGCGAGGGACTGAGAGACTATTGATCTATAAGATTGTTTGTTTTAGCAATTTTGAATGAATTTTGAATAGCGTTTAACCCTCCAAATATTTCCAACCTCCTGATCCTAATTTCCGAACTAGTATCCTTCGGACCATCCTCAATTAAAACTTTTCTCCAACCTCAACCCTCCAATTTTCAAATCAGCTTCCATTTTTATCATTAACATGTCACTTTAAATTTTCCTCTTTCCCCCTCCCCCTTCAAGCACGCAATGCTTTCATTTTTTACCAACTTTCCCACTTCTTCCTGTCCTAATTTCCACCCTGACAATATTTCCTCTTAATTAGTGATCAAAAAACAGTTACAATATCCTACCCGCCAAG
>JAHZNA010000924.1:0-17780 GCA_027743935.1 Sinodicranocentrus sp. ZH6 | reverse complement strand
AAATCTTCGCTGAGCCCATATAACCCTATACATATTACATGGAGGGTGGTCTCCCTTCCCATTTGCAACTTTTTCCAGATGGAAACTTTCTTCTCCGTTGTTTTCCCTGGGATAAAGGAATATTTCTCTTAACGCACTTTAAACTCCCATCGTGGATGATAGTTTACCAAGAGAAAGTTTTTTTTGGGAAGCCTCCTTCACTTTTTTCTTGGGTGTATAATATCTACTTGTGTATAAAGGGATGCAACTGGGTACTCTTATTTTATAGAGGGATATCACACCCAAGAATATTTTCTCTGGTTGTCCTCCACAGTTAGAGAAAGCCATTTTATCCGGTTGTTATTTAAAGTTTAAGAGATTTGAGTATCCTTCCTTTCCATGCGTAGCTTTGAGGTTTGCCCTTTTCCCTCTTCATATCCGTAGGATATACACAACGTGTTGTCAACTTCCGCTTTTTATATACCGCAACAATCCTTTAAAATCCTTGGCCCGTCTTGTGCACAGCTTTGTGTGAAGTACACGCGTAGAGTTTTCTCCATGCAAAATTATCTTACATCCTTCCCGTCCCCATGTAGAAGGCTTAAGACACACACATTCATTTTCTCATTTATGTAATAGAATTTCTGGAGGAAAAAGGAGTCGTGTGTGGGCTAGAAAGGTCTTCATAAAGTAGATGTTTTACTCTCTCAAGTAAACTTTTCTGTCGTTTCTCCAGCTGGAATTTTTTTCTCTACAAGCTTTATTCCACCCTTATAGTATATTTATTTGAGTGGGAAAATTACTACAAGTCAAGTCGTAAGAAAGAAAGGGTTGGTAAAGGGTAAAGAATTTATGAAGCTATGTGACTACTGTGTTGTTTCCAAGCGAAGGAAAAGGAGGCAGTGTCCCTGTAAACAATTTTACTGCGTGTGTGACACGTTCAAAAAATTTCCTAACTTTGTGTGCGTACTTTCATATTTTCCGTATGTATGTGTAACAAAATAGTTTGTTCGGGAGGGAAATAAAAAAGTGTGATAAAATGCACATTGTAGTTTTCTCTCTTGATCTTTCCACCGCAGCCTGCAGTGCAACAACATGGGTATAACTTTTTACAACTTTTTATTCACATTTGACCTTGTAGGCAATAGAAATGAGAGAAGGTGTGAAAGCTTTTAAGGATGCCGCAAGGAGAAATGTGCAGCATCTTCAAAAATTAAATAAAAAAATTATCGATAAGCTAACAATGCATATTACCTTATACCCCACATATCTTCTTTTCGCCTCTGCCAACAACAAACAAGTCCAAAAAAGAGTAGCGGGCTGCCCTACTCAAATCCATTTTCACCCCTGTTGGCTCCATCATGCTAAGTTTATCAGAGCAATCTGCCTCCCCCACCATCAACGGGATGGAATCATTCCCTCTGCATTTTTCGCCATAGTGTACTGCTTCCTCCAACATGAAATGATGATGATCATCGTCGTCATCAAACATACTCTTCCTGCTTTTCCCATCTCCACTCCTACCACCAATCCCAACAGCTTTCTCGTTTTCCCAGGAAAAAAGTCATATAAAATTTATTATGTCAGTGGAAAGCGACAGGAGGAAACAAGGGAGGAAAGATAGAATAGAGGGGAAGAAAAGTCAACTAAAATAGGAGAAAAAAACCCGAAAGGGAAAAAATGCACCCAATTCTTCCACCCTCGAATGCTCCTTCATCTTCAAACTTAGTTTTTGATGTGACTCTTAGCAGAGCAATCACAACAAGCAGATTTACCATAAGAAAAAAAGCAGCTTATATGTATACATCATCCACGTCCCCACTCTTGAAGAGTCATTCTTTCGGAAACAAAATAAGAAAAAGGGAGATGAGACGAGAGCGCCTTTCCTTCAAAGAAATAATATCCTTTGACTTTGCTCTTCTTCGCACAGTTAAAATATCCCAAACGGGTTGAAGGTTGACGTAATCGGAGAATAAGTTTCAACTTTCGAGAAAAATAATATCGTTTGGATATCCCATCCGGAAAAAGGGTATTTTTCCAGACGCACTCTGTCCTTCAAAAAAGCTCAAGAAAAAGCAATCAGCATGCACGCATATTTGGAGGACGAATGGTCGTAGTAAAAATGTTCCTGGAAAACTAGCCATCGTTCCAAAAACTTCCCGACGAAAATGTAAAATTGCTTGTAGGAAATAAGTGGACAGCTGAGACAAGCAGTCATTGCACTTTTTCTCTGGTATTATATAACCGTCCAGCTTTCCAATAAGGTTTACACCAGTGCAATTTAATGATAGGAGTATTTTTTCCACTGTCAACATCAACACACAGGAAAATGATGCAAACATAAAAAACAGAATTTTCCCCGTTTCATTCTTCACTTGTAGCTTCACTGAAGAAAAAAAAACTTGCTCAAGAAAAAGTTTCACATTCTTGTGGAAGTATAGTTGATAGCATTTTTGTGCAGACTATTGACAAAACGTGCATTTCTCTGCACTTGTATTGCATCCCGAGTGCACACACAAGAAACCCTGTAGAGGGTTATTTGCTCGCCAAAAAGTTTCCCGATTTGCCTCTTATGAAGTAAATTGTGTATGCCTTTCACATCCACAGAGTTGGATTGCCAGAGGCATAAAAAAGTTTTGATTTGACATCACTTGTCCGATTAAAGTAAATATATGGTCAGTCCGTTACTACAGCTCATTGCATGTTGACTTGTTAAATGAGGACCGCACAGCAGGACTTTGGGATTTTTATACGATGCTCGTAAAAACACTATCCAAATAGTTGTTTGGGTGCAGAGGGAGAGAAGTGCGATAAAAAGTGCTAACATCGTTAGGGCCGAACTTGTGTCTACAGGCGTAAGGGCAAATGTTCATCATCCTTATAACTTACGACATTCCATTGACGAGGAATTTTTATACATTTGAAATAAACCTTTATTTCATGTGAGACGCTCACACACACCCGAGAATAATTTTCCCTGTTTGGGGTGACTACATACAACAGTTGCACTACTGCATTATCCTGTAGCTTGGGTTAAACCAGTAAGGAAGGGAAGTAAAAACCGTGACATTTGGAAAGAACTATCAGTCATTTCCTCGCTTTGATAAGCTTCATAATTGGATTTCTTCATTGAGTCACCATTCATCTTGAGTAAGGAGTGATGGTAATGGTGAAATTGTGAGGAGGAGAGAGAAATACACGAAAGATTTTAATTTACAAAAGTAGAAAATATGATAAAAATCAGTGGAAATATATGGAGTATTAAAGAGAAGCTAAATACTCAACAAAAACCTTATTTCTTTCCCTCCTTCCTTCTCCATTATATCCATATTCATAAATAATTTGTGTATTTTAATGAACTGATTTTCTAATCCTTTCATCTGGTAAAAAGGGTTACGTTTCATTTTTACCCTTTTCAATGAATTAGTACAAGTGTAGCTGTAGCGTTTTTTGATGAGGAAAAGGGGAAAATGAGTTGGATAATTTTATTAAAATCGGATACAAAAAAGAGGAAAGTATGAAAGTTGTGTTGTTCACATTTTAGCTCTAATTTTGCCCGACCTTCCCTAAAAGATGGGTAAAGGGTAACTCTTTTGGAAAAAGGGAAAATGTGAGAGGAAAAAATATTAGAGAGGAAATCCTCTCTTTAAAAAAGAAGATTTCATTCATCTCTTATGGAAATGAAGAGCTTTGCTGTGATACATATAACTTGTGAAAATTACAGACTAATATCTAGCCTTAAATTCTCATCTGGTTTCTTCATCACTATTTCATACAGCAATTTTAGTGTAATTTACGAACGAAAATATCTTATTTTACTCAAAGGCTTGTTTTTTTACTGCTTCTTGTGAGAAGCAAAAAAATTTATCAGTCAACTATGAGCATATCTTTATTGAGATATATGTATTTTTTTTAGCTTCTCAACTTTTTCCCTCTTGATCATCATCTTTCTCATTCTCTCTCGCATGGAGAGAGGTTGATTTTCTGAGAATTACATTCCTAGTCCGCCTCCGGATGTTGTATTAGATTACTTTCTGATATTCATAAAAATTCAGGAATATCTCAATATGAATAATAACAAGATTTCCTCAAGTAAAGATATTCTCTAGAAAAATATCGTAGGTATACACATTGACAAGATGGAAAAAATGTGTTTTCCACAGATGACAGGAATACTTGATGCATTAAAAAAGAAAGCCGAAGGGAGAAATGTATAAAGTGAGAATAAAAATCGAGCGTAGGCGTTTTATCCTCTTGTACAAAGCATTATTTTTAGCTTTGCAAATAGGAAGTTGGGCTTGCACGTTTTTAAAATATTTTGTAATTTTTTCTTCTACGCTCCAACATCCAGATTTGAAACAAGTATGTATGGCGTAAACTTCTAGAATATATAAACAACATTTGATACAGAAGCAGTGACAATATTGAAGGCACTCTGTACTTGAGTGAGAGTGATGGTAATGGCAATAGTAAAGTTTCGTGTAAAGATGATTGAATTAAGGATGCGAAAGCGAAAATGGTCCGGTAACGTGATTACCATGTAATTTCCCATATCTCTCGTCCTCATCTCCCTCGGTTTGCTTTATCCCCGCTTCCTTTAGAAGGGAGTGGGAAGAGTGAGTTGTGAAAATTTACAGCTGGGATTGGAGTCGCATTGCATGACACGTTTCCTCATTCCATCGTCGTATATATGCCTAGCTGACTTTCACTTTTCTGTAACTTTGACAAACTACAAACTCCATATATCTCAATTTTGTGTCGTTTTACCATTGAAAATAGAAAATATACACAAGAATGACAGAGGAACCACACGAACCCTAACAAATTTCCCCCTTCAGCATATTCTCTACAAGATACACATATCATACACTTCCCTAAACTTAGATCCACTTTCAAGGTAAAACGGACATGGAAAGCCTGGAGGCTTCAAAGACAAAATCATCATCGTTTTTCGTAAGAGGGTGCATTATACACTAGCTTCCCTTTAACACCACTATACACCCCTCAAAGAGATGAAATGAATAAACAGAGAGAAAATATATATATTTCCAGTTCCAGACACAACTTCCCTTTAGACTTTCTCGATTACTCAGGACTACTTCGTGGAGGGTAAAAAGAGAAAGTACTGTAAATTTCATTTTGCCTAGTTGAACAAACCTGCTCCATCCAGTTTCGTGTTTCCTTTTCATGAAGGCATAGAAGTCACAACCTTTTTCATATCTTTTGAGATGCCGACGCGCGTCTAATGCTTCTCGCTTTTTATCTCCGTTTCAATTTATGAATCTCTCTTCCGCAGCCTTGTTTTCCATTAGTTGCTCTCATAACAATTCCTCTTCAAGCTCATGCTTTACGCACAATGTGTGCGTCTATATCTTCGTCCTCATCATCATTGCCACTAGAGCCTCAAAGCTATGAAGCTACCAAAGGGAAAAGCTAGTTTTTACTTATTATATTTTCGTGATGGAGACTAGGAGGGGAAATGTGATGCGAGTTGTGGGAGAGTAAGAGAGAGAGAGGGAAAAAAGAACAAGTTTGGCTTTTGGTTCCCCACACGTAATTTCCTCCCGTTGATATATTTCCTATTGCATTTTATTGAATTGCATTGCATTTCTTTTCTCCTCGGAAAAAAAATATCAAAAAGGTAAGGTTTCCTTTTTTCTTCTCTCAAACCTTTCCTACCTCTTCCTCGATTTCTTATCAGTATTGCTGTATATTTCGCTCATCTTTTTCATTACGTGGTTTTTTTGTTGGTCAGCTGGAAAAAAGTGCAAGGGAAGATTGTAAATTGTGAGAGGGAATGTGTATAGTTGAGCATTACAATAACAAAAACGATTTTCTCTTTCATTCCCATCCAATTTCCTTTCCTATCAGTAACTTTTTTTTGACCAGGAGACATTTCCTCTTTGACTTTTGGCTGGGATCCTCTAACTGGAATTGAATGTGGGACTGATTGACAGTCACTATTTTCCTGTTGCCTCGCTGACTCAGACTCATCAGTAAGAATGCGCTATGAATTTGGGTCTAGACAATGAGCAAAAACAGACATTTGACATTTTCCTTGGTGGGATACAAAAGTAGATGGAAGAGTCACTGAGCGACTTTATGTCGCAGTGATTTGATTGATTCGTCACTTGGGTGACTTTTCGGGTGTGTTTGAGGATGAGAAAAAAGGAATCTAATCGGAGAGTAAGTCTTCAATGAACACGTTCATCATCCTCCTCATTGGAAACGCTGGCTCGGCATATCCTTGAGGAAAAGAATGTTCTGTAGAGGAGCAAGAAATGCGTACATAAAATTCCGAGAGTGAAAGGGCTTCAAATATCCTTTACATTTGAGAGAGAAAACCATTTCAGATTCTTGAGCATTGTTCCTTCTCTTGATCATGATGGACAGATAATCTTTCTCTAAAGGTTACGCACCACCCAGTGTGTAAGCAATGCTATGTGGTGGAAGGTAAAATATATGAGAGTAAGGAATGGTTCTTATACTTGCGGCTCCAGTTTGAGATACATATTTAATACTATGGGATCCTCGACTACGCAACTTTTCCTCCATTGTGAATCAAATTAGTGTGTGTGTAGAATTGTGTAAGATTTGAGGAAAAGGAGATAGAAAATTCCAAGTTGCACCCGTAAGTAAGTACCTGATAAGAATGTATAGTCATGTCATGTCAGATTGGCCATTATTTTCATGGGTGATTAGGAAACAAGTGAATCCGATCAAGGAAAAAGAAAAGACGATTTTCTTTTAGTATTGAGGAGAGGAGTGCGTATTGGAGAGCGTGGAATGTGCAAGTAAATGATGCTGCAAATGGAGAGAGCTTGCTATTTTTTGGGAAATATTGCTCATGTCAGAATCTCGGATTGGGAAGGTTGTTGAACGTAAGCCGTGACGTTGATGTATGCAGGGAGTTTTGTGCAATTTTGGAAAAGGATGGAGTGCACTTTAAATAGGATATTGGAAGAATATTGGGAATTTGGTTTGAAAAGTGCACATGCATATGGTTTGAATTTAGGATTGTTCCAAGAGACAAGTATCTTTGTACATGGTTTGTGGGCTGCAAAATGAAAGGGTATATTGTAAAAGACGGGGTTGAATACGAATCCAGGAAAGCTGTTTGGAATATGGAAAAATAGAATGCGTCATTACTTATTTTTAGAAGTTATCTTTGCGGTTGAAATACTGACCGTACATTACACGTTTGATTACGAGAACACATCCCTTGGTTTTTTATGAACGTCTGTATGGTTAGATTATGTATCGTTAGCTGGCGTTAATGAAAATAAATGAATAATTCTAATCTCCATATTGTACAGATAACGGGTTTCTCATACTTCAATGCATCACAAATACGAAGGAGCACAAGTGAGTCACAACCAAAATGATTCCATGGAATCAAAAGTATCCCTATGTATCTCTTCACTTTCTTCCTGTAAATCAAACGCAACGTCTGGATCAAAGGGCTATTTCCAAGTTTATTATGAAGAAATGTACTCAAAACTTTTTTATTTGTCCATATTTTCTCCACCATTTCGACTTTACGATGTGCACCGTTTCGCACGCCTTAATTTTATAAACTGTGTTTTTTATTGTTCCACCGAATGGATATTGAAGGGAAAACTACATTCCGCCCGAGTGCCACAGTAGGGCGGTCTGTTTTTTTATTTCTCGCTCCCTTCTCCAGATGAAAATCACCTTCTTTCCACTACTACAAAAAATTCTCCACCCTAACTACAAGCTAAGCGAGGCAATTCCAATATTACCATCTTTCATGCACTTTCCCTTGGTGTGTTTTGCCAATAGAAAATAATTGCATTGATGGTAAGCCCTCAACCAAAAGAGAAACTGGTATAAAATCGGAGAGGGGAAGAGGGAAAAAGCATCTGCTCAAGTTTTCCCTCTCTTCATCTTTCGTATAAACGTTCGACCTTTCTCCATCTTTCCACTTTTCAAGTATTGAGTCGGCGACGGGGGTAAGTCTTAATGGATATTAAAGCAATGAGCCACAACCAAGTTACGGCGAAGGAAGAGATATGACTACTGCTACAGGCATCCTTCTTGATTTTAAATTGAAAAAAGTATGAGAATTAGTTATATCCCTATTCCAGCAAGATCCCCTCTCTCTACAAATTTTTGGGTTTTCTGGTTACGCAATATATCCCAATTGGATATTCTGATTTGATTCCATTTCACATGTGAAAGTATACTTACGTAAGTATATTGATAATAGGATATATGTACAAGGTATATACGAATAGCACGAAAATATATATTTACGAGGGAAAATTCAGACAAGTGTATTAGGAATGGATATGAATATGGGCGCGTAGTCACTTCCCATGAAATCCGCTCCGATCCAAGACGTATGTGTGATTGTGTTAAGTGCGCGAGGAGGGAAGTGAAGATGAAAATAGGAAAAGTGAACTCGGAATGAAATTCGATTCAGATTATTAGGATTATTACGTTTGCGCTTGAACGCGAGTGAGGAGGAAATAGAATTTTAAAAGGGAATTAGGATCTCAATATATTTGAGTATTTCTTAGAGAGAGAGAAGAGATCCACTTCAGATAATACTAGGAAATGTATGCTTGTAGCATTTTATTCTTAAAAATGATATTTTTTGTGCTGACTAAGAAAAGAGGAAAAAGTTGGATTTAGAAACGGTTTGAGAGTTTTATTTAAACGTCGCAAAATATTTTATATGTTTTGAAACCAAATAATTATAAAGTAGATATTTATGCAGTTTGCAATGCAGTACAAAAAAACAAAACAAGCAAAATGTGTGAAATTTAAATCAATAGTCTTGAAACTCAGTATTGGATTCAACCTTTCATTCCTTTCAGGTCACTATATCACATAGCCCATATATAGTAAAAAAATGCTACCTTTGAATATCCGACACTTCCATACTCCTCAAAGAAGAAATATATATTACGCGTCTCATAAAACGTGAATTACATTTTCATCCATCCCATTTTTTCCATTATCCCATAACACAACACATTCAATGCTTCATCTCACCCCATTTAGATGAAATACAGAGGAAGTGCTATTCACTCTGGGGAGGAGATGGACATGAAATGCATATTATTTCTATAACATTCACATATTCTCTTTCTCTCTTGAGATATGCATCATAACACAGGATATAAGTTATTGCTATATATGTAACTTTCCATGGACTCTCACTCTTCGTGTTATCATTAAATGGACCTTTACATGATTTTGCTCTTTGGTCCTCCACTTGAAAAAAAATTGTCTCTTGTATTTTCTCAAAAAAAAAAGATTCACACGACAAGGAATCTTTTCTTGCATGAATGAATGAATGCATCTTACATACATTAAATATAAATGTATTGGGGAGATGGAATGTGAAACTGGGAAAAGCAGATATTATACTGGACATTGCACTTTTTGTTTGTAGAGAGTGCATCAAAAGGAGATAGTGGATTGAAGGGTTTGTTTCTCCAACGAGGGTGTAAGCTTGTCCAACGAGGAGAATATTTTTTTATTACTTTTCCTTCTGACATTTCACATCGGTCGGAAACAAGGGGAATCTGTGGGAGAAAGGGAAGATAGAAAATAGTGTAATAGTAGGTCGAGTGAAAGATGGTGTGTTTTTGTTGAAGGATGTGTCGTCATATGAGAAAATAATGTAGTGTTCTCTCAACTTCTATCAAAGTTGACTACTCGACTGGACAAGGTATGAAAAGTTTTTTGGTGTGATTGTGATTGTAAAAGGGGAAAAAATAAAAGAGGGAAGAGAATGAAGGTTTTTGTTGACAAAAAACAGGATAAAAAGTTTCTACTTGGATTTCACCTTCATCTCGTGTCGACTATCTGATAAGGGTATAATGTCTGTTTTCAATTACTCCTTGGAGTCCTATTTCAGAGCAAGTTGGAATTTTGGGAAATTTTAGGTTTTATTCAGAGAAAAACAGCGTTTTGCGTTTTTATAATGTGAGTGTGCTGTACACACGCTTCGATTTCTCGTGGATGCCAACTGTCTGCAAAAATGAGGTTACACTATAGTCTATTGCTACACTTGAGCTACTATATTGGAACTTCCTATTACCGTTCATTGTGCGAAAAGAACCATTTGATATAATCTATACACATGTGGACATAATGAATATTAATGATAAAATATTTGACGTCATCGTAATCAATCAAATCAAGCAAAAATATTGGGTACAGTACAAACAGAGAGCTTTCTCTGCGCTACAAAGTACACCTACATTTGTCGGTACTTGATGAAAGACAGTTATTAATTTCAACTATGTTGCCTTCATATCAAAGTTTAGAATTAATATAACAAACGCATGTAATATTTAAACTTGCACTTTTCTACCTGGTCTCTTCTCCCAATCATCCATTTTTATTTACATTTCCGAACGGAAGGAGCTCTTTAGTTCCCATCAATAGCTAAAAGTGGAAACTCTTTTTTACCTCAAGCCATTGTCATTAATTTTTTTCAGTGTCCTCATCTCATCATCCTCATCAGCCTATTAGCAAAGCTCACAAGACAAGAATGAAATAATTGGATAAAAATTTCCTCCTATCTTTAATTCCAATCTGTTATACCCCATCACTCTTCTCTTAAGATGAAAAGTATTTCTTTCCTTTGGTGGTATAGAAGCAAAAGCAGCTGACATGTCGTAGCTGGCGGCGTTCCCTGGAATGTTTCCTCTTGCGCCCTCTTATCACTATCTTAATGGTGAAATTCTCATTGAGAAAGAGATAAACTTGTCCACCACCGTGAACAATGTTTAGTTGTTAGTGGAAAGTCGTGAGGATGATGATGATGGTGACGAGCGTAGAATATTTTTTTTTGCTTTTATGACCACTCAAAAAAACCTTATGACGGAATACCTGCGTGAAAGGTCTTGTGTGAGCAGACATGCACAATAAATGCTTTACTCGTAATCTCATTTTCTCTTATCGTTTCATTTAATTTCATGGATTTGACTGACCTTTATGAATGCCTTAAGATATATTTTACCATTCTCCCATGGAACGAGAAATAAGACTAGGCAGTTTCATTATAGCTTGGAAATAAACTAGATTTTCTCATCTTTCAAGATCAATTCCTTTGACCTTTTCATGGAATGGGGTGGTTTAAATGGACCATGTAAAATAATTGGGAGGGGAAATGACCCATTGTGATTTTTTGGAAGGAGGCATGACAAATGTTGAAAATGCTCTAGTTTCGTCGCCCGTCGATGATAATAATAACGCTTTTGACAAAATTTCTGACACAGAATCTATTTCAAAAGGGGAATATTATCGGATAAAAAATAAATAAGACGGCGTTAAAATACAAATTCCAATTCCCAATTTTTCTCTTATTTCACCAATATTTATCAAAGCGTAAGCTATATCTGACTCAGATTTCCTTCTAAACTCTCCCACTTCACTTCAGTTCCCCGCCTTTTTCTCAAATGTCAAGCAATCTCCCTCTGAAATCTGACAGTTTCTTCAGGTAATCATCATAATTTGGAGGTGTGAGAATAATCCTCTAGTATCCGGTGTCTCACTTAACTTTCATCCCGTCCCACAATCTCATTGTAAAACCTCTTGAAATTATCATGTTCCCTTTATATAAAAACTTCTTCTCATACGTATTAGTTGATACATTCCTCTGTGTCTTCATTTTCTTCCATTTTACCCATTACGATAAAAAAAATCTTCTCCGCTTGATAGCTTATATGCGTAAGTTGATTTGGGATGAAGACGATAACTATAAAAGAAGGAGAATATCCTAGCGAGTTTTTTCGTCGAATAAACTCCTTCTCGTCGTTGATTTGATAAAGTCTAATTACATTTTAAAACGCTTCACAGCCACACTGCCTTGGGCGAAGACAGGAGAGAAGCTTAAGAGAATTAGGAGGATGACGGGTAGGGAAATAAGTGTTTTATGTTAATGCACAGATGAATAATGATTCCCTCCAAACCGCACTCACAAGCACAAAAATAATCACACCATTTCCCTTGTTTCCATTACAGAAATAAAGTTTGTGATGGAATCTCAAAGAAAATTTTGTTCTTGTCTCTTTTCCTCTCCCTCCACTTCCTCTCTCGTTTATGATACAAGAGGGGTTGATTTTAGTGAATCCAGCGAGGACTTCCCTCCTAGGCAAAGTATTTCTTTCCAGCTTTATTTCCCAAATCAATGAAGATTTTTCTTTTTCGACGAGAGAAGGATATCCATTCTTTCCACATTAGTCCTGACCCTGCTGTCTTGTCAGATTGGATAAATGATGCAATTAGTCATCAATCTGCTGAGGAGGAGAGGAGTGTGTGATGCATCGCGAATAATCCTGTGGTGGGGTGATTTCCAGTTGTGTGTGGTGAGCAATAGGGTAGAAAAAAAGACATAAGGAGTGGGGCATAATTTTTTGGAGTATAAAGGTATTTTCCCTTTGCAGCTTTTAGCTTCAAAGTCACATCAAAAAGCTCCTATAGGCACACGTACACAGCACACAAGCAACGCCATATGGATCCTTCTCGCTAAGCTCCTTTAATACTCATCCTTTTTTTTGTTCGGTGACAAAGCCAGAAACAAAAGTATGCTGAGGGACATCACGTGTCACATTATATGTCATTTCATCAATGGTCATATGTGGCATTGTATATCCTAAGCTGGATATTTCATTAAGAAGTTTATTTTTGGCCCGGACTGTCCCGATAATATGATTGGTTTTTCTAGGCTCCCCATCACAATATGGTTATCTCTACATGGAATAATAAAAATTCCTGGAATATACATAAGCTTCTCTAATCGTATGAGAGTGCACCGGTGTGAGCCACATGTATGTAAACTTACCCCTATTTGGTAACTGACAATGATCCCATACTACCAAGGAAAGGTCGCCTTATCTCTGGAATTCAATTCAAGACGAAAGTATGGGATAAAAGTTGAGGGAAAAAAGTGTTTTCATCTTATGCATGCAACTCAATTACGTAAATTGCTAAAGTTAGCATTAGAAATTTAACAGAAACTCAGGAAGTGACACGATTCTGGACTTCGTCCCAAGGATAATGTAAAGCTCGCTGAACAAGTGCAATTTCATTAATCCCCCAAATGGGGACAAAAATTCTCCGAAATATCTTCCCCGTGTTGGGCTTCTCAATGACACACGAAAACTTTTTTGCTTCTGTTTTGATCCGATAAACACAAACTTTTGGACATTGACAATCCCACACACACTTGCTCCATATATCGAATTACTCCATTTAATCTTCTCCTTTCCCACTTTACGTGTCACATGATCGAGGACATGTATCACGTTTTGTGGGAGAGCCTTGAATGAAAATTATGAGAGAGGATTCTCTTGTCCAAAGCTTATCTAAAGTGTTGATCAGCCTCTGTGAATAATTTAAGAGGAGTTTACGTCAAAAGAACCCAAGTCTGAAAAGGAGACACCGAGAGTGCATGCTCAGTGAGCATTCTCCTCTTGTCAGAGATATTATCCAGGTTTTGATAATTGCTCACTTTTAATTGCAATCAATGACCTCACACAGAAAAAACACAGAGAGAAAGAAAAACGACAATTTTTACCCGTTTAGACCATATGTTCCACCTCCAGATGTAGTCATATGTGTACAATTATGAATTTAATTTCCGTCAATGAATATTCCAGTCAGGTACACGCATTCGAGTGTACAAAATGTTTTTTCGTTCTATCAATTAAAATGTGCATGAGGACAAGGTGTATATGCGTTATGTATTGGATAGCAAGTTTATTCATTTTTTTCCTATTTTTGATAAAAGGATCCGGATAAAAAAGTAAATAAGGTATTATTATTTTTACTTCTGGTGGAAGCCACAATCCCACAGTGTGGTTTTGTTGGTCGACCTCATTTAAAAAAAAATTAATATGCTTCAGAGAAAGAGGAGCATGTCTTTGGAATACAATGTAATCCTAGTTTCAAGTTTACTTTGGTAAGATCCCCTTTAAGGAATGCTTGGAAGAATGTAAGGGAGCTGGTTGCTTTTCACGAAAATTACTACCTTTCTCATTTTGATTGGAGTCGGAAGTTGATGAATTATGTTTTGATAACGGGCTTGAGCTCCTGTTTTCTTGAGTGACATACAATACCTATATGTGTAGGTACGATAGACTGTGTATGGATATATACATAGTACTTAGGTATATCTAGGTTATTCACATTTGTTTCTTAATAATTTGAGTTGAGTAGTGAAAAAATGGCTAGCATGGGGTTGAGCGGTAAATATGGTTGGAAGAATTTGGAAAATGTAAAACTCACTGGATTTTAACATGGGTGGAGGGTTTTAATATAGGATTTTAATCTACTAGCTCTCGTCCTGATGACCATAAGCCAAGGCAAGAGGTTGGATTTAAATAAAGAAAATATGATTCCTTGTAGCGTAAATAAGTTCCCTAGATATCGCGTGGTCTGCCTGGTTGACTGGAGAAATTGGGGAAAAAGAGTAGAGGGGCATATGGGGAACACATACGAGGAAACAAGGGAACGACAGCATGCTCCTTATCTCGTTTGTTTTGCGTGTGTGTACTCGCATGAAATAAAGTGATCTGCTTCAAGCTCAAAATCCAATATTAATTGAGAAAACTTTACAAACAAGCTGAAACTCCATGGGAGTTGGAAGGGCGAGATGGATGAAATTGTGAAATTATTTTGAAATGCTAATCATACCTCAGCAGTCAATGTTATTATGGATTATACATGGTTGTGGAAAAACACACACACTTGCATAAGTCAATAGGTGATTTATCTGGAAGTTGGAAATACTTTGATTAGCACAAAATCTAGTTGGATTTGTTGTTGTTGAAGTGTAAAAAGTAAAAGTTAGGAACTTTACAAATAAAGATTTCATTTAAGCATTTGTAGATTTCACTGCCGTTAACTTTTTTATAAAAAATATTCGAAGCTTGTTATAATACAGATGCGGGACAATAGCAATTGAATGAACGTAAAGAACAACAAAGAAATTGGTTGCATTTGTGCATAAACACAGTCAATTGTCACATCGTTAAAACTCTGATTTTTTCTCTCCATTGCTGCAAAACATTCGTCATCTAAAATACCTCCATCTCCCACCCTCATCTATGCCCAAGCTCCGCTCACGTTTTCCTTGGTAATTGAAAGTAATTGGAATTTTGCGTTAGAGAAATTAACCATCGTGTGTCCTATTTACCATACATCATTAAACTGACAGGATGTAGGGAGGTAGTTTAATAGGCGGGCTAATATTTACATAGTCACAGGATACGATACACAACCCCACAAGGGAAAAGGGTGAAGCACCACTGTAATATACCACCATGCAAGATGTAAACACGAGACTCCCAACTGCAGAAAAATATATGGGACCAAACGCATTTCACGTATGCATTACCTCCCTGCATGCAACTTTTGCATATCTGCCCTTTTCAAGTAGGCTTGATTTTTTGTCAATTTCTTTCCATTTTTCAAATCCCAAAAACGCAACGCTCTTGCTGAAAGTGGCATTTTCGTAAATAAATATTATTATTCGGGACTGCATATATGAATATTCATTTCAGCACCCACTTAACAAAAATCCTTCGCTCTTCTATATACACACACGGAAAACACGGAAAGATCATGCAGGCTAAGAAATTATTCATTTTCTCCGAATTCGACAAGGTTTGTAAGGTTTGCTTGCTGTAGTCATGTCACAACCTCAAGCCAAATATTTTTAGAGGGAAGGGATTTTTTACTCAGCCACTCCAAAATTCTCTTCGTTTTAAAGCCTCCTTCACAATTGTAGAGGATTGGCCAAGGCTAAGAAAAACACTCTCACATATTGTGCGAGCGAGAGGTCGATGGTTGTTGTGAATATGGAAGCTTTAGTCTAATCATGCATGCATGCTCCCACATAATTTGATTGTCAAAAGAGGAAAACGGTGAAATCAACAAATTCCAAAATTTCATGCATATGAAATGTTGATAAATGAGCAGGGGCAATTAGAAGAAGGTATAATGGAAACTAAAGCAGTTTATCCACTCACGGCTTATCTTTTACAGCAATCTTATCTTGTTCCTGAGACTTTAAGCTTGTGAAAGTGAGCAAGCTCAAGTTGAAATGATTGAAATGACAGGGGAAAACACGTGTTATATTTCTCATATCGCACACGTTAGCCCTGCAACAAGAAGGAAAAAAATGAAGGTGGAAAGTTGATATGAATATGAATCAAGCTTGTCAAATGATTTTCACGGAATGAAAAGTCAGAGGAAAAGAGCATTTAGACAAGTAAGTGGTTTTTGAGGTGGTGGTTGAATTTATATTTTTAAAAATGTGTATCCGTAGTAAAAAAAATACAAAAAGGGAAAGTCTGAGTAATTCGTAAATTTTTCAAAATGCAAGAACCACAAAAAGTCAGGTAGATTTTTGACATGACTTGCCACCTTCATCTTTGAAATGACAACTCCCCAAGGGGAATTTACTCATTTTCTGAAAGCAAAGGAAAAAAACCGAAGGGGATCATCATATTCGTGGGGAAAATATTTTTGTGCCAAGGATACAGATACATATATTTATATTATTTGATCGGCAAGGTGTCTGGCTCTGTACGTTTTTGAAAGGTTGAAGCATATCTTTTTCCTTTGGTGAAGCTCCCAGTCGACCCAAAGTGTAAAATATGGCAACTCATGTTGTTTTCTGAATTTGAAATTCAGCCCTAAAAACTGATGATGAGGGTTGTACATGTGGGCATATGTTATGAGGATTTCTTTCATATGTCGAGAAAGAGAACAAACTAGACAAATTTAGTTTTCTCCTGCTGTTTCACCGGTAGAATTTTTTTCTTCTCCCTTCGTTGTATTTTTCCTGGTGGATGGCTACTGTGAGAGGAATAGAAATGAAGGATCTTGTGAGATGAAATATTGTGAGGAAGAAAGGGTCTCTTAGATTCTGAGGGGAGATATGATATTAACTTTCGTTCTCCCTCTGTCTTGATATTTGTATGTTGTTTGAAACAAGGTCTACAAATATTACGGAAAACTGTTAACTTTTTTTTGGTATCACAATTTACAAGGTTTTTTGTTTGTGATAGGAATAAATATATTTGGGATGCTTTGAAGGTAGAGACTATCGGAATTGTAATGTTTTTTATATATTCAGTTAAACTTTGCAAGAAAACCAAAGAATTTATTTTGTAATGTAGATACGAATAATTGTTAGAGAAGCAGTATTATATGTTTAAATTAGTTTAAGCGCCGATATATATTATTTCTTAGTTGGACAGATCTACACGACTTTACAGGTCTGTCAAATGCGATGTTGATAAGAGTGTAACAGTGAAATTGTTTACTTGATGAAGTTGTACATACTAAATAGTGCACAGAGCAAACAACAAACACATGAGAGGAGTCAAGAATATTCGGTAATTAATAACGCATTGTTTTCTTGTCACAGAAATTCTGTTTCCCTTACATACACTCATGCATCCAAATGCAATCCAGTGAAAGACAGATTCCTATCAGAAAAGAACACGTCATGCATCATCAAAACACAACAAGGCATTTATTTCTCTTTGGAAGCAACATGCACAACTACACTATGTACACACAGTTGTCTCTTTAAAGATCCTTTTCAGCTAAAACGTATTATGCAGTTTTCCCGTCACGATGTACATATATGTCTATAAGAGTAATGCGTTTTGTCAAACCAATCAGATCTTATGGTTGTTTGATGGTATCACTAAGTTGACTACATGGTCGGCTCATCACTCATAATCAGTTTTGGCTGGTTATAAAAGGATCCATACAGAGGTTCTCTTTGGAATCACTACTTG
>JAHZNA010000923.1:0-109317 GCA_027743935.1 Sinodicranocentrus sp. ZH6 | reverse complement strand
CATTCATTCAACCTTTTTTTGAGATAGCGCTCAAATTAGCATAACAAAAGAATTTAACCTTTTCGGCTCCTTATCTACCCGTCGAATTTAATATTGAACGATATGCAAATTTCTTTTGTTCTTGATAACAATGATATCAATTTTGATTATGAATATTAAGTACGCTAGCCAGCTCCAATGTTAAAAATCAAAGTTGTCGTTAGAGAGAACTAGTATGCGCAGGGCAGATGATATTATGGAAAAAATATACAATTTATTGTTACCCAAATGTTCATGGTTTTTTGTCATGGTGGGTGGATGTGTACAAGGTCTCCAGATTTTTCCTTCTAGTCTCTCCACCCCACCTCCATTCTCTTCTTTACAGTTTAATCTGATTGAGATTGAGAGCTTCATGTTTGATGCTTTTGTTTTATGGATTCCCAATTATATTCGCATTGGGATGAATGAGGAATGAACGACACATGTGGATGCATTCCTGAACTTGGGGTGTATTGACTATTGACTGGTCTCACAAGTTATTAAGTTGGTTATATGACACTAACGCATTTTATACTTTATGGCTGACTACTATGAAAGGATATGTCTGTTAAAAATTACGATGAACTCTGTAATAATGGGAATATGTGAGACGAAATTAATGAATTGTTGGCAGAAAATGGATGCATATGCATTGACCATTCATTCGACTCATCATGTTAGACATCATTCCAAAGTAGTCGAGGAAGAGGAGTCAATCGCAGTGATGCATATGACTTCATTCGAAGCTCGCAGTTCGGTCGTTCTTTGATGGGTCAAATTATAGCGGCGGTTTTGTTCGCCTTATCGAATTTTTGTGTTGGGTTTGCTAATGCATCATAACTTGCGTAATAATGAAACGTACGTTGTTTGTCAAAAGTGTTGTTAAATTAAGATTAATGAAGATTAGATAAACTAGTTTGATTGCTGTGATAAGTTAATTATGTAGAGAAAACAAGAGTTGTTTGGTTTTAATTAAGTATATAAATATTCATCAGCTGGTATCGTTAGTCATTGCTAATTTGAAACTTATTTTTTGATTTTACAGATACAAGTTACGACAAAGCCTGCGGAAGCGAAAGACGAGGTTCGGCACCTTTAACCCCGCTTCTGGGCAGAGAGACGCCGTCACGATTTGCGGTACGTATTCACACTTATCATGGTCAATTATCGGTATTTTTATCGTATCTTGACATGAGCTATATATTACGGGGAAAGAAAGCGAGTTAACTAATAACCTAAGATTGAACTTTGAATAGATTGATTTTCATTCATTCATGTCAAATTCTCGAATTAAATTAAATTGGATTTGTGTTTGTGATTAGTCGTATTAATGTGATTCCATTGAAACTTTTCGATCCCCTTTGTTTTGCTCTTTACAAACTTTCCTTTGTTGTTTATCCTCTGACTTTGATTTATGACTGGTACATGCCAAGTGTTTGTATGTGAGTATGTGTTTACTAATTTCCAAAAGAAATATGATACGTGGGTGGTACGTTCTTAACTTTATATGTTTGAATATAAATGTAGTAAAAAATCAATGGAAGAATTTGTTTAACTCGTTCACTCGTGTTCTCTAGAAAAAAGACAGATTGTAAAACTTTTATTTCTACTTTCAATTTCTCTCTTTTCAGAACTTCTTTTCAAAGCGATCCTTCAAGTCGAATCCCTTGAAGAGGACGAAAAGTGTAACGAAACTGGAGCGAAAGAAGGCTAGCGGTGTGATTGAGCCTGAGAGGTTCGAAGATAAAAAATATTTTACTTCTCTTTTTTGTAATCTCAAACTATATGGCAATTCTATTCAATGTGAAGGTGTTGTTCAGTGTACACAAGCTGCACATTTTATTTTCGAAAAAGTTTCATCGTTACACTGAAAAATACAACAAAGGAGGAATGCGATTCTCACTACAGTACATATGTAACACAATACTCTTTTTTCTCTCACTCTCTGTGAGGGATGATGAGATGAGAGAAGGAAAGTACAATACAGAGAGAAAAACACATTTTGTGTGATCAGTTAAGTGTGCTTGCAGTCAGGAGTAAAGTGTGTAGGTAATTGCACGAGTTTGTTGTTTACCACACACTGTAACGATGTTCATCTCTAAAACCTACGTTTTCTGCTATCATATTTTTATCTTTTGAAAAAAGAAGGGTTGCTCTGTTGTTCGTCAAAATAAAGTTTTCGATCTGCTTCCTTGGTTTTTGGAGATAGTTGAGTGTTATGATGAATTGAATGGTAAGTAGCGGAAAAGCTGCAACTTCACACGAGTCACTATATCGTCTAGGTAGACAAAGGAAAAGGCATGATTTGATGATATTATGTGGAAAAACGCATCTGGCTGAGAATGAAAGAAAGAAAAGGGTGGATGTGTTCGAGAGTCTGCTTCTGCTGCTACTGCATACTAGGAGATGAAGCACAACAAAAGTTGAGTGCATTTAGGAACTAAGAGTACCAAGACTCCCCATTATACATGCGGCTTTTGGGTTGACTAGTGCATTGTGATGAGTGATGGTATGTCACAGGTTGAGCAGAGATGAATATGAATTAATTTTTCTCATCTCTGACTCTTCACTCTTCATTGAATACACAATAGAATGCGTCACGCCAGTAGCAAATGCGCTTTTGCTGCAGTGGTCCATGCACTTTTAATATTCCGCATTTTACGATACGTTAGCTATGGGCATATTATAGGTAGAGGGTTTTTTTGTATAAAAAATAAGAATAAGTATAACACTCTTTAGGTTCCTGTTTTACTTCCCCTTCCTTCCTTCCTTCCTTTGTTGTCAAATGAGACGGAGACCAGATGCGAAATGTGTTGTTGATGTTGGTGGAACGGTGGTGGTGTGGATTCATACCGTATAATACAAGTGCACACAACGCGATCTCTTGTTCTTCTCCATCCTATATATTTACTAGACGATTAACAGGATAAACTGCAGTCAAGTCAAGAGTTGAAGCTAGAAACATTTTCATGAATATTTGATAAGCAGCCCGTTTTCTTCCTCTAAATTCCCAAAGTTAATTAATCATCTGTGCAATGGAGCAGTTGCTGTAGAGCAGAAAGAGGCTGTGACGCTATACAGTGTTTTTATTGTTTGCGATACAGACTCTTTCCTTCAAGTTATTTTGATAATAGTAGAGCAACCCTTTTGTTGTTTTCATATTTAGGTTATATCCTTTAATATATGATATAGATATTCGTTAAAAATAGCTAGGTGTACATGGCGTTAATAACTGATAAAGTTTTCCGATTTGTTATTTTGGGTTTATACTCCAATAGGGATGAAAAGGAATGCTGACTGTAAGAGATTTTCATAATTTGCATGATTGAGTGAGCTTTGAGGAGGATTTGGGTTTTCAATGGTCTTGTGATATTTGATTCCTGCTGTAACACGCTTCAGAGGAATCTGGTCTGCTTGTTGAGATTAGAGCATTTAATAATTATTGCATTTCAGCTCAGTTCCTCCAAACAAAGATTAAGTGAGCTTGAGCGGCAGGAAATAATAGGAAATGGAAATCTGCAGGAATTCAATGCTTCACATGATGAATGAATTGCCAAAGGATAGTTGCTTTTGTCATCGGCGATATTTTGTGAAAATTGTATGAATAACCCTTTTTTCTTTGTCATTCGTTTTCTTTGAGTAGCAGTGGGAATATACTCTACCCGTCGCGAATGCGAATCTCACGATCTCATGAAAGCCTCCTGGCGTGGACAAATAATCCAGTAAACAATTTCGTCAGTAACGGGATGATGTCAACAATGGACCTGACAGCTGGAGATGTGTCAATCCGACCTCTCCATCCATCACTTCTTGGCCAGGAGTTCGCATTCCAAGTGACAACTCCCACAGGCTCGAAATACTACACGTGTTCATCGGCAGCTGAGCGAGATTCGTGGGTGTATGCCTTCCGGCAGGCAATCAGACCCCGTGCGGACGAAGTCCGAAGGCGGGAAAACGCCCTGAAACTCTGGATCCTGGAAGGAAAAGGAATTCAAGAGCGAAGTAGCGGTAAGCACTCTTCCAAGCGGTACTTTTGCGAGCTGTACCTTGATGACGTGCTGTACGCTCGAACGTGTGGGAAACCTCGAGGAGAAATGCTCTTTTGGGGAGAGCACTTTGAATTCACTCAGCTACCTAATTGTGTGCAACTTATCACTGTCGTCTTCTTTCGTGAAGGTGATAAAAAACGGAAGAAGGAGCGCAACACTTGCATCGGTTCGTGAGACATTTCCACCATTTCTTTCACTTAATTTCTACATTTTTCTAGATTAGCATCATCCGTTTTTTTTCTTGTATGTGCTTTATGCTTTCCCCATTGTGACAGTATGGATGTTTGACTTAAGAACGAAGTTGTTACGTGGAGGAAGATCGTTTGGCTTCGTAATGAAGATTTATTGTCGCTTTGTAAAGCGTTTGTACGATTGTACGTGTAGTGAAAAAGTGTATTTCAGTTTGAAGGAAATGTAGTTGAGGTAGTTGTAAAGCGCTGTGTGCTTGAGGATATGAGGGAACGGGAAGATATAATTTCTTTTTTTAAGTTAATGGCTTTCCTGGCCATTTTGTTTTTACTTTGCCATTTCTCATCCTTCCTAAGTAGAGTGTTAAAAAAGTTAGGGCAAAGGGAACTACCGTGAAGAACATAACATTGTTTGATGTAATTAGTGCCCACGTTTTTTCATGCTTGCTTGGAAAGATAAACGCAGTGTAGAAATGAGATTGGCAGTTAAGTAAGGTTGCTCGAAAATATATTCTGTTTTTGTATATTATTTGGCTTTATGATTTATCTTTCTGTTTGGTTGATATAATGAACCTAAATAATATTTTGTAGCATTACAGCAAAGCAAAGCAACGGTATTTATTAATTGCGAATATTTTTAGAACCAGGTTAAATGCTGTACAAAATTCTTAAATGGTAATCCGGAATGAACAAAACATATTTCATGACACACCGGTCGCACAACGCTGTATAAAACTTGCAACTTCGACTTCAGCATTTATCTATCTATTCATCTAACAAAACTTATCTATATATGTTCTCAACAGGCAAGGTGAAAATCCCGGTAAACACCGTAACTTCACGGTATCTAATAGAAAAATGGTATCCGGTTCTTCCTGAGTCATCCAGTCATAGCAGCAAAGAGAAGGAACATCCTTCGCTACGAATCAAGTGCAAATACCAGTCGGTGGATATATTGCCCCTACGGTGCTATAAGTCTTTCCTCCAGGTAGGTTGAGCACAAACTATAGCATTCTAATGTGGAACCTATGTCTTGTCAAGTTTTGATTAAAGTATTGCTCTACTTTCCCAACTAGTGTAGATAATTCAATATTTGAACGTTCTCTTCTCATGCACGTTAATATTTGTTCCTTCTGTTTTTTGTAGTATGTGAAAGATCAATATGGTCCGTTGAGTGAATGTTTGGAATCCGTGTTGAGTGTGAAAGCGAAAGAAGATTTGGCGAGTGCCATGGTTCATGTCTTACACCACGAGGGTCTTGCCAAGGAATTCATCGCTGAACTTGCGCTTCAGGAAATTCTTAAAAGTGGTATGTACAAAAAATGATGTAGCACTCAGAGAAAACTATTTTATTGTAGAACTAACTTAAATTTTTAGAGTTATTTTGATTTTTATGATGTAGCACTACGACTACATAAACTTGAGTATGAATCTCAAAAATATCTACAATGAATCCTTGAAATTTTTTGTTTTTATATTTGTAGGCGATGAGAAGCTAACGTTCCGGGGAAATTCAATAGCTACTAAGGCTATGGAAGCTTTCCTTAAGCTTACAGGAACAGAATACCTTCACGCTACTTTAGGACCTTTCATTGAGCAGTTCCAGGGCTCAGAAGACTTGTATGACTGTGAAATTGATCCAATGAAACTTCCAATGGGAGCGAATCTCTCGAAAAACCAGCAGAATTTGAAAATAGCTGTAGATACAGTTTGGAAGGCGATCATGCACTCCCATTCCATCTTCCCAATGTAAGTTTCCCAATTCTTTTGGGCTTGAGGGAAATAATTAAATGAATTTCCTTTCTATTAAGATCCCTAATAATCACAAAGGAAACTTACTATTAGCCTTCCGCTATTTTACTTACGACCTCTTCATTATTACCATTATTCACTTGAATAGTTGATGAAGAGGGTGAACTTGAGAGAAAAGTTTGAGGTTACGTATCCTAATACCTGAGCTTGATGATGATGTATATTCTGCTATATATCACGTCATTTGAGCAGAAAAACTTGACGAAGAAAACTTTTTTCATCTTGACTTTTTTCTTTTGATTGTAAAATTTTAGAGAACTTAGAGAGTGCTTTTCACACTGTCGAGAGGCATTAAAATCCGCAGGGAAGGAGGAACTCAGTGATCATTTGATTTCAGCTTCCATCTTTCTTCGTTTCCTTTGTCCTGCCATTCTTTCTCCTAGTCTGTTCAACATCACAAATGGTAAGATATGCTGCTCAAGTTTTTACTTATGTCTTATTTTTCTACGAGCATGAAGATAATATAAAAAGCAAGTGGTGTAAAGAAGAGAGCTGAAGCAGAAAGTGAAGTGCTCACTTTCCCCTCTTCTTCAGTTTTCTCCTACTTTTCCATTCCCTTTACTCTTTGGGGGCAGGATGTCTTCAAAAAAAGAGTGAGAATGAGAAAAGAAGAGGGGAAAAGTTGGATTACTTTACTAGGCAGTATTTAAGTTGTCAGTATTTAAGATTTTTCTTTCTCTCTATTATGGGTGTATATTTTTTTATATAGAGAATGTTTACGAAGACTTTTTTGTAGTGTTTTGATGTATGTATTTCCGCTCAAGTTGAAAATCCCAGTTGGAAGTTCATTGAGATTAATGAAGTCTTTACTGAATGTCAATATTCTTCGTTTTTTTCTTTTAGAATATCCCTCGGAGAAATCAGCGAGAAATCTCACTTTGATAGCTAAAGTGCTCCAGACTTTGGCAAACTTTACAAGATTCCAGGGCAAGGAGAACTACATGGAATTTATTAATGACTTTGTTGAAAGGGAGGCATCCAATATGAAAGCTTTCCTCTCGTGTATTTCTGTAAGTATTTTTTTTCTTCGTTTTATGGGCTCAACGTGTCCTCTTAATTTAAAATTGTAGATTAGCTTCTAAATTGGAATCGAGTCAGGGTTTTAAGATACGTTGTGAGTTTCTTTGTAAAATTCATTTATGTGATTATAAATCATGCATCATGCATGCGTTCATAGAATTGGAAATAATGCAATATTGTGAGTATATATTCAGAATCAGATGCTCTCCGTTAGAAATATTAAAGCTGGGAACTTTCTCGTAAATGTTGGCAAATACATAGACTTTTTTGTTTATGAATTCATCGGAGCTTGGATAAATTATGACAAGAAGTAATACATTTTTTGTATGTAATTTATTTCGGTGTGCAGAGTCCGTTAAATCCTGAAGCTGTGAAGAAAGCTCAGAAGGAGTCCCGAGACAAAGTTCCAGCTGGTGGTTTCATCGATCTTGGCAAATACCTCAGTATTCTGTCTACGTTGTTAAGTGAAAACGTAGCAAAGATTGCCCCAAAGGTAGGACACGAACGTGAAATATTGTGAACGTGATAAGAGTTTCATAACAATATTTTTCAAGTTTTTTTCCCTCATGATGTTATTACCCTCCATGTGTTTTGACTGAGCTTTTATCCTCTCTCTTTCTTGTAGAATGACAGGTTTAAGCACTTGCAAGAACTTTTGGAAACAATTCACAAGTGGTTGGAACAGCCGGCGAATGCGACAAACGTTTCCATGTTTCCGTTCCCACATCTTCCTTCTCCCCCACCATCTGGACCACCGCCACCAGCACCGCTGGGAATCCCAATGAACCACCGATTCTCTAACCCACTCTGTAATAACTCGCAAGCCATAAATCATCAATATCAGATCCCGCATCATATTGTGAACGCTTCTGCAACTCCCATCTACGCCGTCTCTAGTGTAATTCATAATAATTCCAATCCGAACGTCAAAAATATTTCGCAAGTTCAGATGAACATGAATGGGAACTTGTAATGGAGTGCCGCCGTATCCACTCCAATTGCAAATTCCACACGGGAATTCTAACCAAATCGGGATCAGTAATAATCCCAGGTCGGGTTCTCAGGCGTCATCTGGCTATCAAAGTCAAAGTCCTGTGCTTGAAGGGGATGATAAAGCCAACAAAAAATCTACGCACATTAAAGACCAAATTAATGCGCACATTAATAACATTAATTTAAGAGCGACAGAAATGCAGGACGCGACTACAGCATTGACTTTTAACAATCCAGTGTTCAACAGAAAAGCCGGTTCACAAAGTGTTGATGATTTGAGTACCGTTGGAGTAGAGAAAAATGAAGAAGCTCCATACCCTCGCAGGTTTGTACTTTCTCTATTTCCCTTCACTTAACATAGTTATTAAATTTGAGTTAATTGAATTTTGCGATTATTTTTGTAGATTGACGAGATCATCGAGCTCTTCGGACTGTGAATACTCACATTCCAACATTTCACCCACCAAGGGTCGGCCACGTGGTCAAACAAAATTATACGCAAACAACAACGGTAACATTTCCGGTCAACAATCAGCTCATTCCAAATCCCAAAATAAATCAGGTCATCATCGCCTGAGTAGACGTTCTTCAGCCGAGCTTCTAAGGAAAAATCATCCATACAGCTCTTCCTCAGATGAGGACTCTGACAGTGGTCTCGTTAACGAACGTGACGAGCCTACGCCACACTTACCACCGAGACGAAATCATATCAAGAGGAACTCAGGTCATAGACCTGTACCTGACGGTAGCAGCAATGGAGAGAAATCGTTGGAAGAGGTTTGTCAACGAAATATTTTTTTTCCATGGTGGAGATCTCAAGGATCCCATTAGCTGTGGAATTTTGGTTGATCATAATGATGTGGTTTTTGTTTTAACAGTATGAGCGAGAGATGCACGAGCTGAGAAGGGCGATGGAGGCACTTCAAGTGAAGTTAAGTAGAGCAGAAGAACGACTTTTCGGTAATGAAAGTCCTAGCCAAAAGCGAGGTAGTGGAGAGATGGCCCTTGGAAGTCCTGTAAATAGTGGAGGCTCAGGAAATGGATCAAAAGATAGATTTTCAAGAAGCTCCGAAGATGGGTGTAAGGAAATGGATCAACTCCTTCAGCGCTTGTTGAGTGCCGAAGAGGAAATGAAAAGAGAGCACGATCTTCTTACAGCTTTGGATAAAAAACAAAAATTAATTGAAGTCCAGGAGCAAAAGGTTAGTTTCAAAGTAGGATGTCGAGATCTTAGTTTTTCTCTTACAATAAAACCAGTGGTTCACCGTATGAATTTTTATACAACTTTCCAGATTGCAAGACTCGACTCAGTAAATAATCAACTTTTACAAGCTTTGGCTCAGATTCGTGACAGTTTACAGCAACAGCACGTCCAACAGCAGCAGCAAAAAATCCAACAGCAATTACTGAAGCAGCAACAACACTTGAAAAACTTAGCCAATGGATTTGTTCCCCCATGCAATCACACGGTTCATCAATCCTCCGTAGCTAGCCAAAATAGCTTGAACAACAACGGCTCCTTGGGCAGTCGTCCAAATCGACCTAATCAATTACAGTTTGCACAGGCCCCTGTAGTGCACCGTGACTCAATGAAAAATCCCAGTATTAAAAATAACAATTGTAATAACGCCAACACTACCAAAGTTCTGATTACCTCAAGCAGCAGTGAAAGTTTGAGCCAAGCCACGGGTGACAGTAATAGTGACTCTACTTCCAATCGAGATTCCTCGGCGATACTGGGAGAGCAAGCTTTGCAAATGCTTGCCGAGTTGAGAAGTAGTTCTTGTTAATTATTCTGTATAAAGGAACGTTTAGTGTAATACTTACTCACAAAATGTTAAGTAAATCTAGAAGACAGTGTTCACTGGCTAAGAAAAGTATGAACATTAGTGTAAATCGCAAATAACAATACGTAAGCGTGTAACGTACTAGATAAATGATATAGTGTCGGAAAAGCATTTTAATCATTCCACCTTTATGATCCTAATCGAGCTCGTAAGAAATTGAAAAACATTTTGTGTAATCACTAGCTTAATTTTAGGTGCAGCAAGCAAAATGAACTATCGGAAGTGTACGAGACGAAGGATAAATGATACGTGATAAAGAAACATTCTTATGTAATATGAGGGTAAAAACTAAGATTACGGATGATAATTAATACCCGTAATGTGCGAGAATTTGTTTCTCGTCCGAGCGTCATCGTTTCGCTATGCATATTTTCATTTTCTCCAAAGTGTTACATCCTCTTGTAGTTGTAACCTTCTAATGTTCAAGATGATCTTGCTAGAACAGACAAGTTTTTGCAAGTAGAGTTGTATGAAAATTGTGGTATGTACCTATATTTCGTTTATCGTGTACCGTTTTTCTTACTTGTGGTGTATACTAATACAAATAAACACTTTGCAAGTGAAGGAAAGAGGAGATAAAATGATTGCTAGTAATTTTTACTATTTTAGCTAGTACTGTAGTTGTTATATGTTCATGTTGTACTTACAAACTAATTTTATCAATTAATTTTGTTATTTGTTAATAATTGTATAGCAGAGGTTTATATTAAAAGGTAAAAATATAGAAAATATTGCTCGAAATGAGTTTAGTTTAAATTGTAGATAGGTTTTACTCGAAATTAATTAATACTGTAATTATCATTTAAGAAAATACAAAAAATTCTTAGTGTTCTTATTTTTCAATGCTACATAAATTAATTTATGCTCAGTTGTAGTTTTCAAATGTTTCAGTGTCCACCTTTCAATGCTTTATGTGGAGTTCCGGAATGAGTAAACGTGCTGGAACGTATGCAACGCTTACTATTTTTGCAAAGTGTACATCTTACAAATTATACCGTAAAAACCAACTAAAAACAAATAAATAAATGCACATTGTTCATTGTTTAAACACAATTAGTCGATATAAAGGGATTATTGAGTTTTCAATTCATATTCATAATAGCATTTATTTCTTTATATATGTGTATGACAGTTGACAGTGAGTACATCAAGTACACGTTGCAGTTAATATTATACTTTATTAATGTTTTCCGTACTAAGACATTCATGCGGAGTTTCATTTATTGATTGTGATATATATGACCGGAACTGTTAAGTTTTCAGCACTACTCCTCTACCGATTTATATTTGATTGCATTTAGTTACATGCTGACACATCGTGAGTACTTAAATTTACATTTTAAACTAAACATTTTTTTGTAAACTCTATTTTTTGAAATATTTACTTTGCCAGTCTACCAAGACGGTACAAGTTTGAAACTATTGCTAGTTTTACAAAACAAATTAAAATAATCATACAAATATTGTCCGATACTTTTTAGAGTTCACAATGCAATATAGCTCGAGTCTTTGAAACAATTCCAGATTTTGAAAATCATCAGTACATATTCCAGATATGGGTTTTTGCTGAATAATAGCTGTATACGTGCGCAAGCACACGAAAACAGGAGTATTAATGCATACAATAGTTATTTTATCAATTATTTGATAATTGTTCATACATACATATTATTTCATCCATATATTTTAAAGTGCAGTCATTTGCATTACAATTAAGAGTTATTTTCTCTACACTGTATACAGTAGTGTATGTTGTATGTTAATATGTGAGTGTGGTGGTGACTACTACATAAATCTCAGTTTACACCGTCTAACATAATCTGGCTATGCTAAACAGAATTTAGTAAACGTACCTAAAATATCAGATCCACTTTCCTTTCCTTACAGCATTTTTTCTCTTTTCATAACTTATTTAAAAATAAAGTTTGCGTTGCTCTCTCTCTCTCTCAAGTGATCACTCCTGGATTCTTTTACAACTACCGGATTCAGTAGTACAATGAAAATATCAAAGTAAGTTCCATCATCTGATAATTTCATTCACGTTCCAGTAATTACTAATTACTTCTTTAATTTTAATCATGTTTCCGTACCACTTTCAATATCTCGATACGTCAAAGATCAAAGAGCTTTGATAGTTATTTCTGCAATTTGCCAGAGTAAAACATTTACAAAACTACCATAAAACTATATCCTTACGTTTAGCATACAATATTATATTACTCATTAATATAGATTAATATTGTTTGCAGAACTACATTGCAATCCAGCTATTACAAGACACGAAAAGCTTTATGATATCTGCTTACTGTACAGATCTCCTAACAGTCTACTTTCACAAATAGGTTCACACTGCAGTATACTTACGCATTAACTATATAGCCTTTTCTGAGGCAAACCTTGAAGTACGGTAGAAAGGAATCGAAAGAGTTCACTGAAGACAAGATTACACGTAACACTGATTCAATGAAAGTATCTCATTTAATGATTAATTCTTTTCGCAAAACGCTCGCTTGGCAGCAAACCAACTGAGGAGGTATTTTTCGCTCTGCTGAAGCCGTGTTCGTGCTTCAAGGAACGAAGAAAGGGCTTTTTATGTGCTTTTATTTTATTTTTATACATCTATTTTCGCTTGGTTCTCCAGGCGAACACAACTTTACGGAATGGAAGATTGATAACACAGCCAGTATCTGTATGAACAGTAAGACTATCCTGAATCTCATCAGTTTCTTTCACGGAGACAATCGCAACGTGACCATTTGGCAGAATGACTTTGGCCCACCGTGAGCAACGCATATCACTCAGCTTTCTAGGTAAAAATGGGCTTCCCATCGCTGGATCCTTCATTTCTGGAGGATATGCCTGATCTATAATAAAGAATTCAATAGAAATACATTAGCACTCGGTTCAAAACATACAAAGAACAGAACTGAAAGAGATACTCAAAATGAAAGCATGAAAACGTGCCACTAAAAACGTAAGAGAGCTTCGATTTCCCCCGAAATTTCCAGAGAGTCGATCAGTGTAACAGCTGCATCATCAGATTTAGATAGCATTTTGTCAAACACGTTGCACCACTCTATTTCTTGAGTGCTTGCTAGCCCCGGGTAATTTTTTGACATGAGAAAGAGTGAACAATATTGTATGTGTCGCCACTATCATTTGTCCTTCCGATAGAGTAAAATCCCTCAGCAAACTCATTACTTTCACCAATGTCATTTATAACTATTAAATATACTACCACAGTAGAATATCATATTCCATCAAGAAATGTATTTTACTCCAGCAATAAATACACGCATCCAATGAGGAAGAAAGAGAGTGAAACGATCCATTTAGCACATTTTGAATGTGTTCTAATGGCACGATTATAAGCACGAACAATGTCGAGCCCTGGCTGTTTGACCTTTTCTGAAACCACCTGAATTTTGAAAAGATCTAAACCGACTTCCAGTAAAAAAAGGAACGATCCTGAGGGATCTTATTAAGAGGAAATGTTTTTATGCTCTACTTTTCTCTTCAGTTATGACTAAAAATCTCTTCATGCTTTCCACGAATGAATCCTTATTACTAGCTTTCTTCCCCATGAATGCACTTAGTGCTGATTGCTACCGTCCATATATACATTGTCTTTGAAGTCATTCGAAAAATATTATTTTTGAAGGTTTATTCAATAGGTAAGCCTACAAAGAGATGTTATACGACTTCTCCTACACGTAATCTATCACAATTCCCACCTTTCACTCCACCAATTTTCCAAATGGAGGACTTCGCTTTGTAAATCCTAGGAAAAAGAGTCAAAGGGTAGGAAAGCGGTGGCAAGAGAGAACCCAGCTTTTTCCTGGAGTGAAATCAGCGAAATGCTTGGAAAACAGGGAATCTCTTTAGCAAAGCGACATAATAAGGAGAGCTTTCAAGTAGTACTAAGAAGGAAAGCTGAAAAGGAGTAAGAAAGGTTTGTGGTGGGTACATTTCCAGCATAATCATGATACAATAACAACATAAAATTTTCTCAGTTCCCCCCATCACGAAGTAACGTACCGTTAAGGATTGGCTGCGAACAAGACCTTCGACTAGAGTAGAAGCCAGCTGAAGTGGCTGCTAATGAGGAAGAGCCGAAACCAGTTGAGCGGAAACAAGAATCACCTCCTGGACTCGGTAGCTCATCAGTCAAAAGTAAGTCAATGCTGGAGCGGAGACATCGCTCTGACTCATCTATAAGGGAAGAAGTTTCCTCATCACTTGACGATCTCTTCTGCAGTCTAAATGCGCTCGAGGAATGATGATGTTTTATTGATTTGGATGGTTGTCGTCGCCGATGGCTATCAGCAAGGGTGGAATATGACTTGTTGACAGCGTTCAGATCTGGCATGCTAGAGCGGAAGTTCCGACTGCTACTACCGCTCATCATCATGCACCCGGAGTAGCCGGATATTAAAGGTTGACGTCTAGCAGAACTGGTTGTGGTTCCGCCACAACCACCGCTGTATCCTAATCCACCGCTATATCCTAATCCACCGCTGTACCCTAATCCACCGCTAACACCACCACCTCCTCCTCCACCACTTAGAATCGAGCTGATTTGATAAGCAGAGTAGGAATGTGAGGTTGCAGGACCTGTAATGGAAAAAAAATAAAATGAGTACATTAAAAGGGCAAGTGGAAGAAATTCAACGTCTTTTTACAAACTGCGTGTGTCAATGTGAAAGTTTTGGTATATACCTGGTAGTAAAGCGACCTTGTTTGCTAAATGGACACAGATGAGAAATGGGAGAACAATTCTGGATGACATTAACTGTCACAATGGATAATCTCGTAAATGCAAAGGGTTCTCTACTCATGAAGTATACACAATACATACACAGACCCGTATGTCTTATATACGTATCGCCTAACATAACATGGTTGGGGTTGAATGGGAAAAGCCACAGTTTTAGTTTGGATTAGGCATTTTCTTTGTGCTCAGCTTTTCGCAACATCAAAAAAGTTATAAATGAAAGTTTCATTTCGGGTGAAGGATTTTTATTTCCTTTTTGTGTTTGCCTTGCGGATCTCTTTTTCTTATATAAGTTTTCAGCCATATCCATCTCTCTCTCGTAAATATTCCCTTCCGTCTTTAGCTTTTCCTTTTTCTCATTGCCATTTCTCCTTTTTACCTTCTGCTTTTCTACGTTCTGACAAAAGGCAAAGGAAGCTTTTGTATACGTCTGCATACATTACAATCACAAAAAGACTTCTTAGCCCTATCTCCAGCTGCCATACCATGACTCATGATTAACGTCATTTGGTCAGCTACAAGTTTGCTAGCATCAATGATAGAATATATTATGCACNATACATTACAATCACAAAAAGACTTCTTAGCCCTATCTCCAGCTGCCATACCATGACTCATGATTAACGTCATTTGGTCAGCTACAAGTTTGCTAGCATCAATGATAGAATATATTATGCACATATGTTCGGAAAGAAAAATATATTTCTACTTGTCTTATACACTTTTACTTGGGATTTCTTGTCGGAAATGAAATGAAAGAGGATAATGCATACAAAACCTACTATTGTTAAGCTACGTATTTTCATGTATCGCTTCTAGACAAAAAAATCGCTTCTAGTAAAAAAATCTCTTCCTCTCTGCATGATTACTCACATGCCTACTTCCTAATACAAAGCTAAGCTGATTACTTCAAGGTTCTTGTAAGTCCAAAAAGAATCTGAAATAGTCATCACACCGTCATATCATCGTCACTAAAGTCCGTATCTAGGATTTTCCCTGGGATTTTTTTGAACCATGTCACGAACAAAAATATCTCATCAGTTGCAAAGCCCTTGCTAATGCTGTACAGTTTTGTAGGTTTAAGTACACCGATGTAGGAAATGAGTGAGTGGAATGTACGTATTTTAATTTCCAAATGCAGAGGGCACGACATATTATTATTTCGTATGATTATATACCAGTTTAAATCTCTTGATATACCTTTAAAGTTGCCAGCCGACGTTGACGAGGACACGCGATCTCGGAATCGCGGCGACTCTGCGGAAAGCTGCTGCTCTGAAGACATGGGTAACATGAATGTGGACTCTGATGATGCAAACTGATTAAGATTCCTTGAAAGGTTCCTTGTACGGTAGAGCGTACTAGGTTTGAGAAATTGCGAGCTTAAGTTGAGAGTATCCTGTGAAAAGAGAGGAGGAAAATGTGAGAAAAGAAAAACAAGAGTATTTCAGGCAGAAAATGAAGGAATCTAAGTAAGTAACCCAAGATGTAACAGAGTAACATCATTGCTATAAAGTTATTCTATATATCCGGATCAAACTGTTAGAGACCTGAGAAAAATCTTCCGTGAAATTTCACCATGTGGAAAAAATGAGCAGATAAAACTGTTTCGGATGCCTGTAAGCATGCGAACGGTGAAAGGTGAAGGGGGAGCAAAGCGCCTTCTAAAGCTCCACTATCAAACACGGTGCGGAGAGAAAGTGAAATATTACTCTGTTTACTCCTTTTAAGTATCTTTTTGAAAGTTAACCCCCTTTCTAAAAGTTTTACATGCATAAAACACCACTTCGTTTACTCGTATCTAGGTTCCCTTTTCATTTTTTTACTTTCCGTAGGGGTATTTTGCCCTTTGTACACTTTGTGCATCGCGAAAAATGGGAGTTTTTATGGATCACTTACTGCATGATTTGCGTTTGTATTAGATAAAAAGTAAAGTTACACGTAAAAATATTTACATATTCCTGTGCTCCATATTGGAATTAATGTTCATTCCACAGTTAGGTGTTTTTCGGTGTGGCAGTGATATACTACATACCAGTTTTCCATTTACAATTCCATTTGCAAACTATTCATTTAAAGGAGAAAAATCTATCTTTTCCCTCGATAGAAAACTTTTATGCGTATAATGCACTTCACACAACTTATCCATGGCATGTTCTCCCATGCCAGAAATTACATGACAGATTGGGTCTGCCTATGTATGAAAAAGCATCAATAATTGAATGGTAGGGAGTTTACAGTCATCATGAGAAAAGAAAATCATGCCAAACAAAAGGAGGGTGAACGTTATATGTAGGTAGCCGTTCTGGACTCTTCCTTGAGTTGTATGACCAGACGGTGTTTTATTGCTTTTATGAGTTGGAATTGATCATGCAAGCTTTTTGAACGGAAAAGAGGATGTCTGTAAAAGCTAGAAATTATTCGTGTTGTTATGAATGTATGTTAAACATTTGTCCACAGTCTACTCCTTATAACGCACCGTATACACACATTTATGTATTTATGCAATTTATTAAAGGGGAAAAAGCAAGACTGATAAAGAAGCTCATTTTATTTGGTGGATCAATAAAAACACTCCCCCTCGTGGTGTTGAGACTGTTTACCTATCTTTCTTCCATTCATTTTTCCGTTCATTCATTAAAATCAGACAGACAAATTGGTGTTTGTTATATAGAGACATAAGCCCATTATTTTTTTCAGAAATACTCAACATACACAATATGTATACTCAATAATTTGATGAAAAGAATATACATTTATGTGGTTGCGAAAATAGCTGAATAGGGGAAAGCTCCATCGACACAGTGACAGTCGTGGTCTTGGCTGAAGTAAAAGGTTTTTTCCCAAACAAGCCAATTTTTTTCCACACTTTATATATTTTATTATTATTATCGTTATTACCTGGCTAGTGAATTTGGCCACTCGTGGAGAATATTGATCCCGTTCATCGTTCGACTCGAACGAATTGAACCCTGCTTGTTTCACCTTCATCTTGGATGGAAGTAGAGTTAGCTCACTTTTCCAGTTTAGTTTTTTCCCACTACCTCCTCCAGTAGGGAGACCTAATCGTGTAGATGCAGACTTTCCTGCGGATTTCCTCCTAAATCCATGATGACCAGAGAGGAGTGAAGGTTCCTCGAGAGCGGTAATATCAGTCTGCACGCCAGAACTAATTCTTCCAGATGTACTTCGACGACGCCTACCGCCACTACTGCTACTTTTTGACGACCCCCCACCTCCCACACCACCACTAGCACCTTTCTTGCTTGTAATTAATTCACTACCACTACTCAAGTCTTCCTCTCCTCCAAAACTAAGCCGGCCTGTATCCTGCTCTTCACATTCTTCCTTATCCTCTTCACAAACTTCATCAACGATGGAGCGAAACTCATGCCTGCCGCTTTGATCCTCGTCGTCGTCATAATCATCACAAAACACGTCGTCAACCTTAAGCTCTGTAACACGGACAAGTTTCGGGGACAAATTAGATGGAAGGTCGTGACACATTTCTGGCATTAGAATAAGCTCAATGTCATCTACAACAGCCTCTGAAGACAGAGTCGTGGTGTCGTCATCTTCTTCTTCTTCTTCCTCCTCCTCCTCTTCATTCCCGTCATCACCCTCATCATAGTCTTCATATTCTGCGAATGTTGTAGCTGTGTCTGAAACCCCGCCTTCCTCTTTCGTTCCACTTTTTGATGGATCATCCCCACCAACCTGTGAACTTTCTCCACTTGATTTCTCAACTTCTGTCTCAGCTGATGAAGCTGCTATTGACTGTGATGGATCTATGTTCGGGTCCATTTTCAAACTTGCATTTTCATCTTGTAAACTGGAAAGATCTTCGACTTCAGTGTTGGCAGTGGGAGTAGAAAGCGGGAGGATTTCGATTTCAGTGAGAAAACTAACGGTAGTACTACTTCCACTTTCTAAACTTGCTCCCTCCAGAGAAGAGAAGCCACTCGGGGAGATAGAAAAGTAAGGTGATTGAAACTGAAGATAACTATTTGGCTGCTGCTGCTCGAGCTCTCCTTGTTCGAGGTAATGTCGTTGTCTTAAAGTGCCATTACTGGAACAAGTGATGATGAGATTAACATCCTGTTCTTCACTACTTTTTGGAAGCCCTTGAAGAGAAGAAGTCGCTGTAGATGTAGAAATCTCACTGCCGCTTTGGCAATTATTATCCTCTCCTTCAAAAAGTCCGTCGACAATGACACTGCTAAAGTTGCTGATGAAATTGCCCCTAATTTCACATTCACCACTTTTCATCAATCCATTTTCCTCATTCGACATGACTTTTCGACTTACCTTCAGTAGTGTTTAGTTTTGACGGCTGCTGGGCAAACTCTACTTTGTTTCTAGTGCCGCTCTTTCATTTAATAACTTTCTCAACTTCAATATCAAATACACAATTTTCACTTTTTTGTCTCTCCTAATGCAATATTGCGAGAAGGAGCCAGCACACAAGAGGGCAGGAAGTTGGACACTTGAACAACAAAACTTTTTACAACACTATTTTCTGAGTTTTTTTTCGCAAGATAGGAGAAGCATTTACTATAAAGCTGGAGAAAAGGAAATAGCAACCTATATCACTTTCTCCTTTTTGTAATATCGTAATGGACAATGGGCTTACATGCATGGAAAACTTTTCCTTTTATTTGCACTAGCTCTACTATTGTGGGGTATAATCTTCATATTACTTTCTTCTCTCTAAGGTTTCTTCTTTCGTGTATGTATTACCTTCATCCCTCATCTCATAACCTTTTCTCGAGTTTACACATAATCATATTGGATTTTTCCTCTGTCCATACTTTCCAACAGAGTTTTTCATATGACCACATATTGCCAACAATCTGTGCTCATTTTCAGTTGCACACTGATTCATTCATATAATACTAGCTTATATACTAGCTGTGAATGTACTACACCATGTATGGGGTACTTCTTCAGACAAAAAATTAATGATGAAAAACGTGAATACGAAAATACCAGACCACACCGACGAGTAAGCTGAATGAAGCCGAAATCCTCTCGTAACAACCGGACAAGTCGACAACTTTTTTCTCTTCCGTCTGTCTATCTAGATGGAGAGATGTAACAGAAAAGTTTTTTAGTTGCGAAATATTCATTATTACTTACTTTCACTTTTTCTGCCAACTGTGTAAACTAGTCAACTAGGTATTACTCCCGTCACATACAATATGGATTACTTAAAGTTCACAAGCTTTTATTAAAACAAATGTCCGCCTCTTGGAGCGAGTTTAGTCGGAATGAATCCAAAGAAGAAAAAACAGCTAAACAAAAGACACACAAAAGGACGCTTCATTTCGCACCAACGAACAATAAAAGGTTTTTCATACATCGGGCAGGAGATTTGTACACAAAGCCTGCTTGGCTTTAGATGGCTTTCCGTGTACATATTTATACAATCCGAAATAAAAGTTGGTTACATTTATAAGTTCGTATAACTAACTAGAAAGTACGAGTTACAACCTTCATTCATTTCCTCATCTGACTTTGCCCTCCCCTGTCCTCCTTTGCCACTTTCCCATTAGAAAATCCCCTCCTCTATCACATTCTTTAGGAGAGAAGAAAAACGCCAGGAAACTAGGAGAAAATAACTAAACTAGAAGAAAATTTGTATCTATTTGTCTTTTCCCTGGGAAAAAGTGGTATTTTCGTAATAAAGCCGCTTTTTTTCCCTTCCCTATTACTTGTCTGGTATTGAAGCATCTGTCGCTCAAGAATGTAATGGGAGAAAGATGCTTACCCTCTTGTTAGACGTTTTTTGATACAATACTATAGAAAATTCTTTGGACTTTACAAATTGGATGAATGTACAATACACAGTAGTACATGTTCTGCAATGTTTATGAGCCATATACCAAGTGTCATACAAAGATGTCTATCTATAGACAGCCCACATCTCTGTCCTACTCATATTCAGTTAGATACAGAGGGTAAGCCTTTTATTGAAAGTTTTTTGTAAGGACTACTTTTCCATCTCTTGTAGGATGGAACTATAACTAGTAACGAAGGAAATGGGTAGGAGAAAAGAAGATTTGGCAGGGTGAATATTATGAGAATATACAAGTTTTTTGTATACATTACGAAATCGACTCCTGCTCTCTGCTCCTTGCTAACTCTATGAAGCTGGAGAACTGCATTGAACTACCACGTTATTTTTTGTGCTCTCTGAGAAAAATATACGGACAGAAAAAAAGAGAGTGGAAAGGAACTTTTATTGCGTTTCGTCCAACAACGAATATCGATTCAAGTAGCACATAACATCAGCTATTAGCGTTGGGTATAAATCGTTTTCAGGAGTTGAAGCAAGTTGTGCATGATGCGAACATTGAGCAGTTCTATGAATTCAGTGGAAACAAAAACAAGAGAGCTAAAAATTGGTTTTATTAGATGAAAGCTTGAAAGAGAAAAAGGAGCCAAGTCAGACTGCATTGGAATGACTGGAATGATGGGTTAGGAAAGGAGTAGAAAAGTGACTTTAATACGAGGACTTGGTATTCCTTAGCTCAGCACTTTTCTCTCGTGCATTCTACAAAAGACCTGCATCCCATCTGCCTTATGTCCGCTCTCATTTTGATGCGGAGATGTGATGTCGTGGTTGAGATGCTGATGTTTTCAGAAGAGGCTTATGTCCTCTCACGGCGATGATGTGAGCAAATGCATATAAATGAAGTGCCTCCCATGTGAGACAGGTTGAGATTTGGAAATCACGATCAAAACATAACATCAACACCATTTCATACAGCTTCAAGTAAAAAGCATAGATCTGCATAGTAAAGTTCTGCGTAGAATTTACTACGTACAGAGACAAGTTGTGAAACTTGAGAGGAGAATGGAAATTCATAAAAAATCATCACTTTTTTTAGTCACGACGTTCAAAACACAGCTTGAATGTTATTACGTGAATCTTTGCCACAAAAATATTTACGAGAGGGAAAGAAAGAGTGAAAACGAAAAGCTGACATAATGCGCATTACATATATGTGTCTAGGATATCATGCCATGCTCATTATGATGATGACTCTCTTTTCTATTTATGCTTCTATTTTTCCGTCCAATGCAAAATACCAGCTTACTACAGAACTGGAACATCACTTAATATTACTTTTTCCATTGAAGAGTGAAATCCTAGAAGAGAGGATAAAATTGTGTTGCGCAATCTTGTAAAAAAATATATGCGATGTTCATGATGCAAGTTTGACTCTTCACCATTTACAACAGTTTATTTATGCAAACTTCATTATACAAAGAGTTGTCACTATATTGTCGAGTTTATATGTTCTCATATCGTTATCCTCTAAAGTATTCTAAAGGATTGAGCCTCATGTCCGGATTCGGCTTAAGAGTTTCATATTGACTATCTGTCAGTAAGATGGTAGAATGAATTTCCCAGCTAAAAGTCTCGAAACCAGTTTCCAGAGAAAAGGAAAGGATAACGAGCTCAGACTGTTGCAATATTCTCCAGAGTGGAACGAGTCTTTGAAACTTTTCGTAATGAAATATTCACGATACAATGCCTTTCCTCTTTTACTTCTTGGATGAATGTCGATAACGACTCAACTTAAAACAACAGATTTAGCTCTTAAACTAACTTCACTGCAAGACGCTCATCCTCAACTATCGTCTTTTCCATGCCGTTGGGTCGAAGTAGAGGAATTGGAATTATGATAGCCTTGTGTAAATACCAAGATTCGATTTACTATATCTTTGTTTACTTTAGCTCTTCATGTATATTTCTACATAAATAAACTCATATATCCGTTGTCCGCATATAACCACAAAATAGTAGACATTCATTTACTTGCTAATGTTATTTCTTATTTCCTCCATAAATAACTTACAAACATTCAACATTTACCTACTTCCAGAACTCCATTCCTCCAGTAGATCTGATAGAAGTTATTCCGACTGAGTCGACAGTAGGCGCTAGCGTTTATTTCAACTGACAAGTCAAGGTCAATTGATTCCTCAGGTTGTGTTTCCAGTTTCTCCGCTCTCGTGTAAAAATGTGACCGTCTGCAACCCTTTTTTTGTATATAATTACCCTCAACTAACAAACCCTGATATTGTGTTTTCTCCTCGTTCCGCAAAACAAGGTTTCTTTCGTTTGAACGAAGACGTTGAAGAAAAACAATTTTTGTTATGTTTCCGTCAACCCTCTTGGTCGTCGGTTGGTATTGTTCATTTTCTTTAGCAACTATCAACTATGGTTGAAGGTGTTACTCAACTAACAACAAAAGTTGCTAGTTTGGCAGTGGAATTGTGTGTCGGTTTTCCTGAATTTGATTATGTTGCGGTATAACACTAACACTAAACTAGCAACGAGCTGAGTATGCGAGTTGCCAAAAGTAATATAACTTTCCTAATGAATAAAAATCAAAGGGGTATATAATGTTTATCCAGACTGGAGTACACGAGGCGCTTTTCGCCCGTTTCCCTATTCTTCCAGTTTTCCGCTTCCTACTCGACTCTCTTGTTCAAATAGAAATCCTTTTGTTTACCTTTATTAACACTCACTCTTGAAGTTGACTAGATGTGGAGTATCCTTCGACCGATGGAGAAAGGAAGATTGCAACAGTGGCAGAAAACACCGCAAGAGTATGTCGCAATAAAGTTAGTTTGGAATTTCACCGGAAAATGTCTATCCAGAGAGATTGGAAACAACGAAGGGAAAAAATGTGAAAGGGATTTTTAGATTGTGTTTGGTGACCAGTGTGACGTGTGTTGTAGTTGTATGTAGTGGACACTTATATTCATTCCCTGCTGATAATGTTAGAGCCCAGAACAGGGAAACGTTGGAAAAGAAGGGATATATTGGTGTATGGATTTTGGCTGATTAAAGTTGTTGTTCCCTGTTTGAACCTTGTAGTGGAACTACGACGTATGCCACCATTCGGTGGCAATGTAATGTTGTGAATTTTGTGGCCAAGTCAGTCCACTATTCTCGACAGTCTTTCACACAAGTGCACTCTCATACAGACCTATATACAAGCATACGGTTATGTTCTGAAACATGGATATAATGTTTCTTACAGATCTTGGCTCGGTTCTCGATCTTTTTTCTTCTTCCTTTTTTCTCCCTCCTCCTGTTCCACGTTTTCAAATGGAAGAAGAGGAAAGGGAAAAAATCTGATGTGGTAAGAGTGGTAACTTGTGTCGTGTACGACCGTGACTTGAAGTTGGTATGTATGACGATGGGAAATGCAAGGAGGAAAAAAAGGGATATCAAGAGGAAGGGAAAAAGTATGAAGAAATATTGTACGATATGATGATATGGGTATAAACGAGGGGAAAATGCCGGAATGGATATAATAATAATAATAATAATAGAATGCTCTCTGGAAAAAAGTATAGCTTGAAGCTTGTAGAATGAAACCCCAGCCGTGAGTGAATTTCAGGGCAGCAGTGCTTTCCTTTTTTATAAGATCTTCCCATCCGTTTTCTCGTATATGGAGCTATACCGTGGCCATGGACGGGGGAAGACTGCGTTGCTTGCTTCTGTGGAGCTGAGCAGCTCTGGAGGATGGAATGTACGTATTGGAATATACAAGTAGGGAAAGTAAGTCGTACTGCTTCTGTTGGCGAAAGCTTTTCACTTCTTGTCGATGTGTTTTACATATAAACGTGTTCTTCCATATCATATCTGGCCTGTGGTGGGGGAAAGTCGTACTATTATAGTTCCATTACTACTGGATATGGAGTATCCTCTATGTTGTGAATTTCCCTTGTGTTTAGTCGCTATGGATCCGGTCACATGGATTTTCCTACCTGCTTCGCTCTCCTGTGCTTTTACTCGATTTCGAGAAGGTTTCGAGAGGAGAGAGAGTGGAAAGTGGAATGGAGTAAGAAAATGTGGTAGCCTTCTGCTCTGTTTTCTTTTATTTCCGCCGACACTACTACCCACTGTTCTAGGTTGGGGAAAAAATTGTCGTGTTAATTTTCATATCCGTATCTTTATTCAGTCCTTGTTCCTGTCTGCAGGTCCCCGAGACTTGTAGAGAAAATTTCATTCTGACTAAAGGGAAAAGGGAATCCTAATTTTATTTGCATTTTGGGAAGAACTTTACTTTCAAAAAATGCAAACCCTTTTCCGTTGTATAAACTACAAGTTAATGATAATGCGAGATAAAATGTGAAAGGACTGGTGCTTGTTGTGAAGTTAAGCAACTATAGTCCTTTTTTCCTTTTTGGTTTCACAATTTCTGGATAAAAATGTAACATCTCTAAAATAGACGTGGAATATAAGGAGATTTTTTATTTAAACTTTGTTTCACTATACATATGCATGCATACTTTTCATTCGTGGATTTCCACTGGGTTGCTCACCAATGTGGGATGTTATGAAAGTTGCAAGTCTTCTCGACTCTTTTTTCCTTTCTCTCATTGTCAGTAGAGATGAGAAGTATAAAAAATTCTGTTGACATGAGTTCCTGTTCCACAGTATACCCTTTCATTTCACGATTCAAATAAGTATTTCTCCTCGTTTGCACCACTGCCTGCTGGGAATACAGTGGATGCAGTTTTCAGCAAAAAAGTAGAAAAAACCGTGTAAAAAGCAAAACTAACCCTTTAAAATTGTGTACATTTGTCTGGATAACTGAAAATGGGCAGTAAGAAGAGCAGACACACTTCACCATTCAAGAAGAAATGGGACGGTGGAGGAGCATCTTCAAAAATACATGTCGTTCTTCCGAGCAAGTGTAACATTTTTTTCGCTCTTCTAAACACGAATCTTTTTTACCGTGGTCGTTCTTTTGATATTGTCTGTGTACTGGGTTCTGGTTTAAGGGGTTTTTCTTGAGGTCTTGCTTGGTACTCCTTTAAAACTTTTTGCTATCTTGGGTGCATACATCTATTTTTCAAGGGACATGCATATTTCCAAAGCGTTCTGTTCAAGTATCCATACTTATAATATGAGCGTGTTTGAGATCCGGGCAGTCTGTTTTGTACCCATTTGTCATATAAGGAGTGCACGGTTTTTTTATAAAAATGGCATCAAATGAAAGCTGAAGCGTATAGGCTCATTGTTGGCTAATTACTTTTTCAATAAGTTTGCTCTAATTAATTTTAAATTGTGATTTAATTTTTTGTAATGCATTGTGTATTGTATGACTGATTTCGTAATTCTCCGAGTCGACAATTTTTACATGCAGTTTCACCTAATGCGATTGCATTGTGCATAGTAGATTTCGTAACAGCAATGAAATGCCAGGTTCTGTATGCACTTTGGTTTTCTTTCCTTCATTCTTTCGTTTTTAGTGGCTCCTCAAATGTCAATTCGGTTACACATTTACATACAGTGCACTATACACTGCAGTGTATAAATCAAATGATGTGCTGAACTGAAGACATCCATTAGGTAGTGTAGCTAATGATGATGTTGCACAACATTCTAAATGAGTAAATACTGAACTGACTCAATGGCATAGGACTGGACTGGACTGAATAAATAAAATATGTAATACATATTTATTTGAAGAATTAATGAATCCCGATTACTTTAAATTTTTAACAGCCTTTAACCCTTTCTTTCTTCCATTTAATTTTAAATGAGGGTCTACTTGTATACTTATGTATGCGTTTAAACCAAGTGCAATATATTTCATTTTCCCTATCTCTACAATTTCCCTTCCTGGAAAGAGATGAACTCTATGATAAAATGAGATGACACGGTCCACTGACATTCTACGCTGGCTACTAGAGTGCAAAGTGCTTGCCGGCGATAAAGCTATGAGCTATGAAGATTAATCGGTGATAAGATAAACACTTGCGGTGCCCTTTTCCATTCCGATTTCCAAAATCCAGCTGATTTCCTGAATCATGACCCAAATTTCCTCTGTGACAAACTTGCCTGTTGAAATTTATCCAAAATATACTCATGAAAATCCTCGCGCAACTGAAAGTCTAAGGAAATGAGGATGAAACGCTGTTAAAAGGCCGGAAGTTTCCAGGAAATTTGACGCTTATACAGTTCCACAATTCAAGAGAAACTCCCTGTATTGTAAAGAGGTGAGGACTACAGATACTAGAGAAACTCCCTGGATCAACAGATTTATTCCACAAGAGTTCATTTAATTAACGAAACAACTCACACATACGCTCTCCAGGCTAGTCCTGGTTTCCACTCAAAAGTCACTAGTTGAATTTGACTCATTTCCTTGCCAGAGTTCTGAACTGGAAAAAGCCTCCACAAAATGTATTACCCCAGAGGAAACGTCATTCCCAGAATTTGTTCCCCAGCCATTCCCAATAAATCCAGTGCTAGCTGGAAGCATATACCATTGAAAATTTTCCCTTTCATCGTCTCCACACTTTGAACTCCAATATCTGAAATGCAACTCTTCCCCAGAATTTATTCAGCCAAAGGCAATTATGGACATAAAAGAGTTTCTAATTTACAGAGAAAATTCAATATAATATCCTAAAACCGGGTCAGTTCCCTTTCCACTTATTGCAATCGCAGTAATCTTTTTCCTCCATTCATGGTTGCAATAAAAGAGAGGAAAAAAATTTACACAAATAAAACTTCATCACAAGACGTTCTCCTCTGTGCCGCATTTGATTCAAACTGTGAAAAGGTTAATAAGATTTTTAAGTAGCCCATAAAAGTCATAACTTTTGCGGATTATATAAACACAACTGCGCTAAGCTGTCATTATGCATCATATCTATATTATTATAATTTTTTTATCTTGTTCAAAAAATATATGTATGCATGCAAAACATAATGAATGACAAGCTCTTGAGTGAACGACTGTCTGCATAAAAGTGCACAAGCCTATGTGTTTATCTTATCTTTGGATGTAATCATGGTTATAGAGCATGTTATGTGTAACAGATGAAGGTTGTTTTTTCTCGCAAAAATCTTACGTACATATCGCAATCTTGTGTTTACATGACGTGAATTTTATAACGACAGAGGAGAAACGAGCGGTAAATAGTATGCGAAACTTCCAGTGACATCCTTTTTCTGTAGTGATGATATAATATGATGCACCACTTTAAAAAAGTAATGACAGGATGTCTGAAATTTCAATCTTTGACTCGTATTTCCTTTCCTATTATCTCCAAAAGGAATTTAAATGATGACCTATTGTGAAAGGTAAACTGTCAAGAGCATCCGAGATGAACAAGGATGAAATGATGAGGAGGAAAAGGGCGATAATAATGTCAAAGCTATTGAATTTCAATATATCGATATATCCGTGTAAAAAAATGTAGTTCAAATCTTATGTAACTTTTAATGAGGGAAAAAGATTTCTCCGCGCGCATGTCTTTTTTCCTGGAAATTTCCTGCAGAGCTTGAATCCAGGTTAATCATTTGTTTCAAACGTGATTTTGAGGAAACCTTGATTTATCAAAAGACTCAAAAGGGAAACACGTTTTTTGCAGCTTGCACAATCAGCTGGTTTGCATAAAACGGAAATCTACAAAGGATTTGGATACAGCCTTGATGGAAGATGAACAAGATTAATATTGTTATTTCCTTTTTTCAATTTCGTAATTACGAAATCTTCAATTATCCCTATTAGCTACCTCTAAAAAGGAGTACCTCTTTCCAAACTTCGTACAATCCGTTTAGGAAAAAGTCCTTCTCGTGAATGAAACGAAATTAGTCTTCCTCTCGCTTTCCCACTTTACACAAGTCGTCTGAAAAAGTCAATTTCACTTTTTTCCCCAAACGGTTGAAAATCCAAAGGGAGGAAAAAAGTAATCCTAGAATTTGGCTTCTAAAAATATAAATACAAAAAAGTGTGTATCCTTTACAGGAAATGTTTGGGATTGCGTGTGCATCTATTATTGTGTTTAGTAGTCTCGAGAAAAACAAAGTTAAAGTTTTTTTCCTCGTAATTCCACCTTTTCTCCATCTTCCAGCTCTCTCTCAGAGATGTAATAGTTTGGAAGTGTATCACCTTTAATCTACTTCTGTTTTCTCGAGTGTTGTATTTTTTTCCTCTCGTAAATTGGCACCAGTCAAGAGAATTTTCGTGTGGATAAAGAAGAAAAAACTTGTCCGCCATGCCATATGGATTACGAAGGAAAGGCAATTAACTTCTCTCTCGCAAACCAAACTCGGTTGGACACGCGAAGCAAAAGCGAATTTCCGTTCAATTTATGAGCATAAACTTGTTATTTTGCGGACAACTTTGTCCTCACAAATATACAAAGTAATACACACAGCACAGCTTCCTTTTCCAAGCTCACAGGTGCTAAAGGGCAAAATGGGTAGTTTATTTAAAAGAAAACCTTAATAAGTGGATCAAATGGGTGAGCAAAGAATGAAAAAGTGTGGTATTTTTTAGAACGAGAAGAAACGAAAAAGGCAAAACCGTCTGTTATGAAATGTGTAGCATTTTAGGTTGAGTGACATTTCCGGTGTTTCCTTAATTCCAAATTTGTTTGCAAATCAACACTTTCGTGAATGAACTCCTCCCCATGTGTGGATTCAGGGGATGAAGGAGTATAAGCGTGGGGACGTTTAATGCAAGGCCGGATTTAGAATTTTCCAGAAAAAGTCACGCTCTCCTGTATTACAAGGACTTGTAGAGATTTACTGGCTATTTTTAGATTTAATCATTAAAGACATTGTTCCAGAGAAAAAATGGATGAGGTCATACAACGAGTGTTTTTGTAGCATACTCTAGTTTTCAACTTGAAACAAATGTTTCTCATGTTTAAGTCGGTTTTCAAGGTTTAATTAGATTAGATTCCCATTCACTGCATTTTTCCAAGGCTGATCATGTATAATCTATATTGATCAATTGAGGGATCTTTATTGTTTTGTTTCGAAGAAAAAAATTCAGGAAAGTAAACAATTCAATCAAGAAAAGAACTATATCTGTCATTTTTTTTAGCTATTTGGAGGATAACAATTTATTTTAAAACGCAAGCTTTCGTTAAGAGTGAGATACAACCAACAAAATTCTGAAACGATTGCGAATTGAAAATTGATGAAATTGTCGTAGAACTAGAAACATAAATTGATATCGTAAAGAAAGAACTCAAAAGTTAGGGGAAAAAGTATTTTTCTTGGCGTGGGAAGACACTCATCAAAAATTACGTTGGAGAATGTTTTCTTGGAGTACAAATTCAGAAAAAGGAAAATCCCGGAAATACGCATTTTCAAATGACTTTACTTCCAAAGGGGAAAGTACTTTTAGAGATGGTCGAAATTTCCCTTTTCCATGCTCTCTCCTCCAGTCTTCAACATCCGCTTTCGGCAATGGTGAAAACTAATGAAAAAAGATTGTCGTTGGACTTCTTCATCTAGGGAATTTATGCCTTTTTGGTTGAAAAAAAGTCAATCAGATTAGCCCCAGAGGCGTAATATTAGAAAAGTTGATTCCGCCTCATGAGCAAATGACTTTTTCGACAAGCTATAATAGAATCTTTGACATCAGGGTAGGCTAACGAGGTTATCAGAGATGGAGACATTTCAACCAGAATAACTAGTTTATATTCAGTAATTCATACTCCCATCTCCAACGTATTTCTGGATTTTGACGGGACAGACCGCGCTCATGTTCCATGCCATGTTCGAATTTTTCGGTGATGGTAGCCTTCAACAGATTGAAAGTTTTGAGAAGCATCACAATAAAAATCTTCGCACATGCTCATCCTTCCCCAAAAGCATATTAAAATCCCTTCTTTCCCCGACCCATCTCCAGTACACATTTCACCTAACAAGTGTCAAGAAGACCTAAAAAACAATCAGAATTTAACTCCCAGAAGTCTTAGCATTTCCTCTTTCCACATGTAAAACATTTCACAATTCTTTTCCCACCTGCTCCTCTCCTGAACAAGGTTACAACGGTCGAGTTATTTCCTCATAATATTTTATTATCACGTCTGCCATTCTCTTTCCCTCTCTTGTAATCACTTTTAAATGTGCATAATTATTTGCCGGGATTTTATTCCTTTTTAATTAACACTTCCATCTCGAGCAATATTTAATTTGCAAAAGGGAACCAACCCACACGCGCACAAATACTAAATACAAGTTTATTTTTCTCTTCACTTCAGTGGTTTTTAAACACTTTGTGTATTTAACACTCCCGTCTTTTTCTCACATCACCTCCGACGGCGAAAGGAATGGAACAAAAGTCATTAATCTTTTGGCGTTTCCAATGAGTAATAAAAATAGGTGTAATATACCAGCAAGTGAAATAAGCTGTAATGAAGAGAGAGAGAGAGAGAGAGAATGAGCAACAAGGGATTTATACATGTAATAGCTATTTTTCCAACTCATAAACTCTCCTTTTATTTCTGTCTCCAGTAACATTACTACAACGACCACACACTCAAAGAAACATTTTTTACAAAGAAATAAAAAACTTAATACTTAACTCTTAAACATATATGTATTGTAGAACATGTCAACGTTGTACTTTTCTTGTGGCTTGATTGGTTAATTTTTTTACCGATCATATTCATAACCACACACGAGACACATAAAAGAGACATTATATGAGTCACACAAGAAGTGAGACAGTAGTTCAAAGTTTAAGAGAGTATAGTTGTGTTATATACAATAAGCTTATTTGTTAAATGTAAAGAAAGGAAGCTGGAGAGTAGACTGTAAAACAAATTTGTGTGTGATTGGTTTTATATGACAAAAATAACTGATATAATATGTGTGTGTGTGTGTGTGTATGTGTGAAGTAGAGTAAAACAAATGGTATTCGAGACAATATGACTTATTACTTCATTCGTTGAGAGGAAAGAGTGAGTAGAAGACGAGCAAAAGTTGAAGTTTTATATGCCAAGTTGACTCTCTCTCTCAAAGTAAAACTTTTAATTGGATTAGAGTGGAATTTAAGATCTAGATTTTACTCGGGTTACTTACTCAAAAGGATAGTTCTTGCTGATGGAGAGTTTTACTTCTGAGGATTTTTATTGAGTGAATTAGTGAGATCAACTTTTCCCTCAAAAGAATCCTTCCACTTGTTCAACCCATAATAATATTCTTGTCATCGTCTTGGGAGGATTTGAAAGGGGGAATAATTCTCAATTTGCGTCCTCTTAAAAAAAACTCAAAGTTGCAATTATATTAGTAAATAATTGGAAATAATGAAGTTGCATTTTTGGACCCAGCAGCAATTGAAAAAACAAACATTAAATGAATCCCTACCTGAAGCATCCTCTTCCTCTTCAGTAGCATCATCAAGTGTAAGTGTTTTTTTCAATCATATAGTGTCATCTTATCATGTGATAAGCTCTTTTACAAATAGCAATCCATCCTTCTTCCCCGATGTAATCCTACCATGTCATCAAACATACGGTAGAAGTCCCATAAATTACATTTTTTCCTCTCGTTGTTCTTCTTTGCAAAAAACAAGAGGGATGGGTGCAGTTGAGTGTGAATACATGATTTGGAAATAGTTAAACTCCGAAAATTCCTTTTTGACATGACAGCCCAGTGAAAAACACGTATTGCTCATAGTGTTTGATTTGTTATTCTCTGTGGAGGCATTAAAGAGCTACTATGGAGGAAAACATGTATACCTTCTTTTTTTGACAAGCTGCCTATATCCTTTATAAAAGTTGTATAAGTATATTCTTAATGTATTTATCTGCTCGAGGCAAAAAAGCTCTAGTTTCATTTCCTTCCTTCCTTTCCAGCTCACCCATGCATATGTGTTTTTCCTTGAAGCCACGACCACCAGCAGCCATTCACAATACAACACACATAAGCCATCTATATATAAGATTATTTAGTAGTGGTGGAATGGAAGGTAAGGTGGTGGATGAGGAGAAAGGGAGTATTTTGTTCACATGTTATGAATTTTTTTTCATCTCTTCCTTTCAGTCATGTTATGTAGCTTTTCGTAGAAAACTCTCAACCTCCCTCTTGCTCTACATGTATATGAGCATTAGCCCTTGTACATGACACAACTTGAGGGAAGCACGAGGCACGAGCATATGCGTACACGACGGAGTAAAACCAATGCAGAGGAACGCTGTGCATGCAATCAATTTCCTCGTCTCTCTTGCCACTCACTCATTTCCTTTTTGTAAAAGAGAGAGAAGCAGAATGAGAGAGTTGTTTAGGGAGAAGGAAAGCAAAGAGAGAAAAAAAGAAGGCGGGTGAGAGAGAGATACCCACACTGGTTGTTATACAGATAGCTATTAGTAATTGTACACTGCCACCCTGGAGATTTATATGTGTATAAGGAATTGGCGAAATATGTCCTTGTTTTGTAAAGAGTGATGCTGCTGGTATTTTTTCCTCAACTATCTTGTACAATTTTTCTTCTTCTTGGAATTATACACTTTGGGAATTTGGTTGAATTCCAAGGAAGAGGGAAAAAAGTGCGAGGAAGGAAAAGCAGAGACAAGATATGAGCTTGTTTTGGAAGCTAGAGAGTGACAGAGAAGAAAGAAATGAGACTGGGAAAGTAATATGGAAAACAAAGTTAGAGAAAGGATGATGATGATGATGAAAAAGAAGGATAAAAACATAAAGGCTCGGCTTCGGCTATTCTTCCAAGTCATATACAATTTTCACGACCACAGTCAGGGAAGAGAGAATCAAGTGAGGGAAACCACTACTAGCACCGCAAAACCCAAACGAAACCAGTATAGGCTATGTCGAAAAGGAAGCTCGAATAGAGAGAGAGAAAAAAAACACTTAAGTGATTTGTTTGGGATTCGTTAGATGTGTGCACGAGCACGGTACAGGAGGACACGACAGGACACACAAGGATTGGGGATGAGGGAGTCAAGTGTGGCGACGTGATGTAGTGGGTTTTGTATTTAATGAGGGGAAAAATGGTAAGATAAAGTTGAGATATTTCTTGCTTTTCATTCTGGGCAAATTATGAGGGAAAAGCTCTCAGAGGAAGTATCATTAGAGTTTCCCAAGAAGGGAGGCTCAGGTTTGGATTTGATTTTGAAAAAAAATAAGATGTATAACGCTTGTTATGAAATTTGGCAGTTAAAATGGGCAATATTGATTTAGTACGGTGAAACGTGAAACAGTGTATCTTCTTTTATGTGTGGTATCCTGGTGTCAAGATTAATACTTTATTTTTTGTCAAGAGCTGGTTACCAGTTATGGGGTGATTGAGACATCCATCATTTTTTATTAAGGATTCAATGGATTTCTTTATGATGCCAAAACAAGACTCAATTGACAGAGAAAATTGATATCTATTTGTGAATTGCTTTTGTCTTCATATGAAAATCCACTTTTGACAATGCTATTCTCTCTACTTGGAAAAAGCGATGTAGACAATTGTCATCTGACACTATAAAAGTGGGGAGCTCCCTTGTAAAGTATTTATGCAGCATAAAATCTCTTCTTTGTAGGAAACAACAAAGTGTCTTTCAATAGAAAAGGAAGCTAGTCATTAACCGTCATAAAGAGCCGAAACATTTTGATAAGAATTTTTTAATTTCTTTGTGTATCAAACGGCTCCCATTTCACAAACGAAACGGCGTGTTTCTTACAAGGGTAATAAAATTTACACGAGTTTCATTTTACCATCTTTTGGCAAACCTTGTCATTCTCATTACATCACAATTACATTCTTCTATATCATAAAACGTGTTAAACTTGAAAGTACTTTACATTTTGATTTATTAGGGATCTTCTCCAAAAATAAAAAATCTAAATCGTTGAAACAATTAAGCTTCTCTCGAGCTTCTACTTTAATTCAATCTTTTTCTTCATGAAACTACCATGCAGTATTTTTTATTTGGTGTATGAAACTTGTACGTAAAAATATGCATATGAGTACAAGTGTAAAAGATAATCATAAAAATGCTTGATAATCATCAATCTTTTCACGTATGTTGTGCGTCCATCTCTGTGCAACCATGAAATTTTCCCGTCTCGTCCTTCATAATAATTTCTTCTGTTTGCTAATAAATGGTCTTGTGTGTGTGTGTGTGTGTGTGCATGAGTGTATTTGTGCAAGCATATTTTTCTTCTTATCCTGCCTCCGCAAATGATTATAGAGAGGATAATAAAATCATGTATCATGTAATGAACCACTAGGCAGATAGACAAGTTATGGCTGGACCTCCCCACAACTTGCCACATTATTATTTTTTTCAAAGGAAAGAAAAACCAGTCGTAAAATATACATTTTTTTTCTATCCTTGTTTTCCACCACGTAAATAAATTTTGCTGACCTATTACCTCATCTAAGAAAGAATATGGGAGATTGAGAAGGGAGATAAAATACATTCGTTGAGTAACACCACTGCATTATATGATTAATTACCCTGATGAGCTTTCACTATTCGAGTAGATTCTTTGTAGAATTTCACTTTAGACGAGAGATAAGAGAGAGGATTGAGTGTGGGGAGTAATTTGGAAAAATATCATTTTTCCTCTCAGTCCCGCAACTAGTCTACTTTTCATTTCATCAGCATTTAAACAAATAACTTTTCGTTCATACACTCATCCAATTAAATTTGAGGTTATTTTTTTCGCTGAGATAAGAATATTAAGAAAAATGCAGACTATGAATAAATATTGCGATTGAATCCAATTCCATTCATTTCTGGTGGTGGGATTGATATACTGAAGGAAATGAAACCGCCTTCTATACAAATATAAAGTTTTCTTGTAAGTGGTATCTTCAAGGACAAAAACTTTAAACAAAAATAGACTCTCTAAAGAAAAAAATAAAGGATTGGTTGGCCTAGCTCGAATAGTGGAATGCTACACCAACGAATTTGTTTCCATATTTTTCTTCCATACCACCACCTGCACAACTTTATTTACACGTTTTTATATCAATGTGAGAATGAGAGTGTGAAAATATCGTTTCTATTTTCCATCTCCTTCATCTCCCTCTCCATCGTCTTATATCGAATTACAAGGCGGCGCCACTTTTTGTAACTATTTTGGTTGTAAATCAAATTGAGCAGTGTAAACAGAGTCTTCTCCAGTCAGGGTTTGTTTTTTGGTTTTTTATACTTTATTTTTAGCTTCCTTTGATGTACAATTCTTTTGAAATCATAGTGCTACATGTTGTCACGCTCATTGTTTATTGTTCACCATTCCTCCATCCTTCAAAAGAGTCGCGACCTATTCTAACCTAAAGGGGTATAAAGTTCTCTTTTTTATTCTATTGTGTAAGCCGAGTATTTTTTATTGTGGTTTTCTTATACTCACACTCACACCCTCCCAGCCTTTTCTTCTCTAAGCACTTTACTCTCGCTTTATCAATTAGTGGTTGATTAGCCACCTTTCAAATTTCATTAGCACGCCGACCAAAAACACAACGTGGAATGGAATTGTGAGCTTTAAGCAAATAACTAAACTGCCTGGAGTAGTTTCTATATAGCAATTTTTTTCTTCTGGATACACAAAAACCCTACTCATTTATAAAGTATGTGTAATCTCCTTTGGTTATTTTTTTTCGAGTAAGTTAACCACATAAACCACATCATCATCCTAACCACGTCTTGAAATACCGGCAAGGTGTGGTTTTCTCTTGGAATATTCATTCACAATTTTTATCTCTTTCCAACTGCACAAAATGGAATGTGCAATATTGGTAAATAGATAAAAATATACATAATAGCCACATTCTCTACCCCATATTAACTCACTTACACTAACTTGTAAAACAAGCAGGCCCTCATTGATCCTCATTGTTTTCGTCACCATTGACACTCCAAAGTTATTAAAAGGAGAAGGAAAAACAGTGGGGTAATAATAATAATAATAATAATAATGAAGATGTGTTTTTTCTCTCATCTCATCTCTCTCCGTTCATCATTCACTCAGTCAGAGAGGGAGAAAAACACAATAACACCATAACAAAGCTCTTATCTCTTCATTCATGGTAATGCTGGGCTTAAATACTGTTGTGGAGATTTTCTCTCTCTCTCTCTCTCTCCTCACTGTATATTTCCCATATATTATTATAATTACGAATCTTGTCATTCCACCATACCACCATCACCAGTACAGTCGTTTGTCGACCTGCACACGTACTTTCCTCTTGCTTCGTTCTAGTCATTCGACCGGTAAATGGATTTATGGCAAAATGTTATTATTGCTTGTGACAAGAGAGGAAAAAAGGGAGATGTGTATATGTGAACAGTTTTTGTGGGTTTTGTCTCATCCCTGTCTCGTAATTAACTCGAGTTTTATAGATTTCTACAACAACCAGTTGACTTTGTGTTCCATCTGCATAATAAACTCTCATGAGAGGATGCTCATGCTCATCTCTTCAGAGTAGAATTTATTGGTGTAATTTTTATCAAGGAAAAATATATTTCAAAAGGAATCTACAGCTTGACAAAAAAGGGAAAGATGTCTGTTTTTAAAATGTTGTGAGAGTTAGTTTCAAACAAGGGATGGCGGTGATGCACAAGGATTATTTTAGTATAAACAAAACCAGAGGATTGGTAAACTTGTCAAACATGTGGAATGGCAGTGGATTTTGAAGTGGATTTTTTTATTCCGTTTTTGGGAGTGTTTTGTTTAAAAACACGTTGTCAGTTGATATGTTGCTATTTTTGTGGAGTATAGTTCCTGGTGTAGAGGTGGATGAATGACCCTTGAAAAGGAAATAGTAGAAATAAAATGATTTAATGGGAAAATCTATTAGTGGTAGTTTGCTAGATGTTGAAAAAGATTGTACGTGTGGGAGTATAGTGGAGTAAAAGTGCTAATTGCTCTAATTTTCTATCCCTCTCGAAACTCTTACTTTTTCTACCCGTGAACGTCGTGGTGGTTAATCCCGCAGCAAGCCGTGGCAACCCAGTCCGGCGAGTCACAGACTCTGAACGGATCTCAAGAGAGCACTGGCGGAGCTCGCATTAGTGGCGGTGGTGGCTCTGGAGATAATAAAGTTCCCTCTAATGACTCACCGAGTAAAGAGAGTGGAAAGTCATCCGGTACTACTAAATCACCTAAACCAAAGAACGAAAACACTCCGAAAAAGAAGTATAAGGTGAGTGGAACTCTTTTCCTCAGATACATTCCACTTAATTACCAGGTGATTCAACACTCTGTAAATTACGACCTTTTTAACACCCTTTTTTCTACTTGAGTGGGACTCTATTCAAAAAAAAGTAGTTAAGGACTATATCTCTCAGTCCTATTCACGGGGCAAAAATTAAGTCATTCTAGCCTTCCCAGTGGGGTCCTTGATGCGGATCCTTTTGTAAAAATAAATCTTTTCCCTCTGTAAATTTGTGATCCCAAAAGAGTGATGAATTAGAAGGAAAAAATCTGGAACTCAGTTATTTTCCAAAGATTTTCCTCAATTCTGAGACAACCCTCTTTTGCATCTGTTTCAGAAGCACATGACGATGAGCCAAAAGAACGAGGCTGGTGTCATGCACTCAGATCTCAGTAGGTGTAGTGCGCAGTCAGGAGAACATGGTATCGGGAACGAGTCCTCTGGACCTGGAAGTCTACTCCTTGACTCTGGAATTCTACAAGAACAACAGCATCCACTCAATCCCAGTCATGCACATTCTCTCTCCCACTTGCAGCAACAACAGCAGCAACAAACTCAATTCCCATCTGAGTCTCTAACCGCATTGAAACCGCATCCGCAACATCCCAAAAAGGCTCGGATGAGCGGGAAGGAGAAGGATGGAAGAAAAAACGTAGGTTTTTCCGTATATTCTTGGATTTTTTTTGTAGCTTCACTATCTTCACTAAATAATTCATGGGATTTTGGAAGTTTTCCTAAGGCTAGTTGTGTGTGCGACTTTTTTCCTCTTCGTTTCTCATTCACTTCACCTCATTTCTTGCATTTCAAGTAGTTTATGAGCCGTGTAAAAGGAGGTTTTCTAGGGAAAAAAGTTTTTGAGGTGGAAGGGAAAAAACCCGAGAGTGAATGAAAGTAGACACTAGAAGTTGGTGTATAATCAAAGATTAAAAAACGGCAAAGTCGCCTAATCAAAACAAGTAGGGGTTTTATTAGTGTCTAGCCTTTCTCAGAATATGTATGCAATTAGCTTTGAACTAAGCTTTTCCAGAGGAAAAAGGGTTTAGAAGAGATTGTCGACTTTGAAAGTGCCTTTTTATGAGAGCACTCCTCCTCCTTTCTTTTCCTGTGAAGTTGTTTACTATAAAATATAAGGGAAAGCAAAAGATGAAAAGAAGCATACATGGAGAGAGGGTTATATAGGGCCAATTAAAATCCAATTTTTTCCCCCAAGACTTTTTTAATTTCTTTCATCCAACGACATTACAAAATATAAAAAGAACATGTAGACCAATGCTTTAGGATTTCCAATATTTATAGGTCATATTCAGTTTGAACCAGTCGGGGTTCGTATAATATATATTATATGAGAGGAAATTGAATCCCACCATTGGAGCAATTATGACAAGGAGACTAAACAAGTGATTAGTATTCATGTATTAGCAGCAAGGTTGGTTAGTTGTGAGATGGTAAGTGCCGAAAGTATAATAGCCCATTTGGGAATACATTAATCAAGTATGGAGCACTGGGATCGTAATGAATTGAGAGATTTTTCTCTCTCTCTCTGCATTCCACACTTTTTACCACTTCATCCCGTTTGTACTCACATACTAGTCTATCCACACCAATTTCCCGTTGTCCTTTGCTAATCAGTGTAATCTAATTTACACCGCACTGCGGTATTTTCTCTGTGAAGAGTGAGCGGAATATAGAGTGCTTGTATCTGCTCAACTTCATGCAGTTTGATAATGACTCATGTGCTTGTCCTACTCCACATGTATTTGAGTTGAATGTTGAGACGTATTTTTTGGGGGTTGTTTTTTATGTCTACTATCTGTACAGAACTATGCTTGGGAGATTTTATCAATTCACTGTCAATTAGAAATTCATGACGTGTCAATTTATTTACAGGGAGGAGTAAGAGGTTGTAGAAAATATTGAAATTAGTTTGTTCGGGTGATGATGTTGAGTGTAAAGTTATTGTGATTTTTTTGCAATGGATTAGCTGTCAGCAAGGTCATAAGTGCATTGGCTTAAATAAAGAGGATGATTGGGAGAACGTATTTGTAAACAAAGTATGAAGGGGGGGGGGGGAGAGAAATGAGAAAATGGAAAATATATTTTTAGGTTGAGAGGAAAACCACAAGGATTTATTTAGCTAGAGGGGTTTCGTGAAACTCAAGTGTGTAAAGCGTGAGCATTCAATGAAATGATTAGGATTTACGAGCCAAGATGTACGTATTTACTTGAGAAAATGTAAGAAATATAAATGGATATTGACGTTTCTTCTTATTTTTCTCTTCTTTTTAGCATATTTGCAACACTGAGGATGGAACTGGTATTTACAGCAAGGTAAGTAGAGTAAACATTTTTTACAAGGATTAGTTTTCGCTTTGCTTGTTGATGATGTAAAAATGAAGCGAACTGCTTGTTGCTCACCACATATGGTGGATTTCATAAGTCATAAAATGTAATACATTGAAGTGGAATCAAGTAAGAGGAAAGGTTATCCGGAGGTTAACCACGTTAAGAAATGAATGGATGCACCAAGTGCAGCAAAATGCTGACTTGACATTGTCTTTAAAGTGTTTTATTTTTAATTACTTTTATTCATATGCTAACCTTGTTCATTCTCACTTGGGATGTGGGATCTAGTGATCCAATTTAAATGAGGATTTTTGGTAGTACAGAGATTTTTAAAAGATTAACTTTAAAACTAGATTAATTTTCCAGTAACAGATATTCAAGAGTGGCTCCATGGTGTAATTGGTTAGCACACAGGACTTTGAATCCTGCGATCTGAGTTCGAGTCTCGGTGGAGCCTGGACAATACTTTTTTTCAACATTTTTGCCAACATTTTATTCTCAGCAAAAAAAGCTTAGGCAAATAAGGTAAATCTGAAAACTGCTGACAAAGCAGTTAAAACCAATGCTGAGATTATATTTCCCAGAAGTGTCCTTCCTTTTACATTCTAATAATATATGAATGGTCTAATTACCTCTGTTGACGTTAATGACTGTTTCATCCTCATTTAAAATCATTGACCCTTTCATGAGCGGCTCAATGATGTATTTGGTTAGCACACTTTGAATCCTGTCATCTGAGTCTTGGTAGAGCCTGGACAATATTTTTTGTCATTTTTCCTTTTCTCACTAATGAGCAATCTGCATCAGCAAGTCATTAACGAGCTGCATCCAATCAACTTTTCTCCAAAAGCTATAATTAAACTAAATGACTTGCTAATCCTAATTACACATTCACTTAAACTCATTTAACCTTCAAGAGTGGCTCCATGGTGTAATTGGTTAGCACACAGGACTTTGAATCCTGCGATCTGAGTTCGAGTCTCGGTGGAGCCTAAAAATAAATATTTTGCACATGAACCTCCTAAAAATGTATTGTTTAACAAAAAAAATCAACTTTTTTTACTCACCCTTTCAAACTTCGTCTCATCTCAATTCCTCCTTTAACTCGTACAACTTTCATCTTTCAGAAAAAGGAAACCCAGACAAAAGAGAATCTCTAGCTCATCAAGAAATCTAAGTATTTCTTCCAGTCTCACTAAAGGTACTGCAATGCGAGCAAATGGCTCATAAAAACTTGTTGGTGTGTAAACAGAAAAACACACATAAAACCGAGCAGGCATCCAAGACGGAAGGAGTTACTAAATTGTTTTCAGCTTTGAACACGAATAGACCCTTTTTTCACAAAGGTTTACAAAATACCACTTTTTCGTCTCTCACTCCATCCCACACAGAAACACACACATCTATGTCTTCAGTCTTTTAAGAATTTTCTCTATTTTTCGCTCTTCTTCAAAAGATAGGCTCCGCTACATTGTGTATGATGAAAAGGATAAAAAAGGAGAGAAGAAAAGTCAAAAAGTCTGTTGTTTGAGGTGTTTGTGTTTATCCTTGGTATCGAAGCGTGGACCATTTTTACAGAGAGTAGTCTACTGAAAAAAAATCATCACAGACTTTCTGTCTTCTTTTTTCTTTGCGGTATTCATTGTGGCGTCACGGGAATGGCATGTGCTCACCATTTACAAGTTTTTTTTCAAGAGAAAGAAAGAATCCACCTCGAAAACTCCTCTTTGACCCTTGTTGAAAGCAGTAGAGAAACTTTGATTTTTACTGCCTTTTTTTCTCAAGAAAACACGTAAAAAACAAAGGGAACAAACGCATTAGAAAAAAAACTTAGCAGTGAAAAGTCATGCTCTTTTCATGCCAAGTTTCTTTGGGAGGAAGGAAGATAAATACACAATTTGGGAAATGGCTCCATGATTTCAAATCATATTCCCTTCATCCTCCATTTTGGTTTCGAGATCAACTCATGGTAGCTAGTATTTAATTTAGGAGGATTTAAGTTTCCAGAAGATTTCAATAATCACGCTGGAATGATGATGCTCCATGTGGTGTGAGATGAGTTGTGTAAATAGAGCAGCTTGAACATGACTCAAGAATAGGGCAACATTGTTTACATTTCCCAAATGACTATATTGCCCTCTTTTACAGAGAATTTTACATGTGGCTTGACGCTCCTTTTGATTACCAGAAAGGAAAAGATATATTCTCAGCAGGAGCGACAAGTGGAGTGAAAATACTTTTTTTCTCAATGGGTATTATTCTTGGCCAGATCTATATTTTGTGTGAGGGGCCATTACTCTATTGTTATTTTTACGTCGTTAGCTAGCAATAAGTCGTGAAACCAGAGTCGCATTGTTTTCTCATGGTCAACACTAAAATAGAGCGTGAATAAGCAAATAAAGGATTTTTTCTTCTGGGTTTACATATTTGAAATGAGGATTTTTCGGTTCGCCCAGCAATTTTTATTATTTTGTTTGAAGCCAAATCCTCTATTGGGGGATGTTGCTTCGTTAAAATAATTACTTTTTGAATTTTTACGTCTTTTCCAATGCCGGCATTCCAGAAAGAGGCTGTCAACATTCTTCTTGTGATTTATAGATAAAGACAGACACTCATCGTCTTGTAAAGGAAAAAGGGGTAAAGTCAAACAATAATTTTCAAGTGAAATCTCGTCGAAAAAGATCATTAGGGACAGCTTTCCACAAAAAACATGGACAAGCATATCAATCGACTTTTATTTTACGTTGATATCAAAAGGATGGTTAAATTGTCAATTTTTTCTGCTTTCTCTAGATCGTGTCGATACATATCTCAATGCATTTTAAGAACTTTTGACTTTCACGTACTTAAGGAGCATATTTTCCATGAAATATTCACCACCCCGGTGCATTTAACTTTTGGGGAAAGCAAGTCAAATCCCATATCATTTTTTTTACCCGTCCTCAGCCATTTATTAAGGTTAGACCCTTTTAAAAATTCAAGAGGTGTAAGTCGAAATGTTTTCCTCGGGAAGTGAACATGTGTGCTGAAATACTTTTTTTCCTTTGGTGAGCCCGATCAAGCAGTGCTGGTGGGAGAAAAGGGGAGAAAAGTTTGAAATTCTCATACTTGGGAAAAAATGAAGTATGGCAGTGGTGGTAGGTGATGTGATGCACGTCCTTCAAGATACTTAACTGCCTTTCCTATCCTCGTGTAGTTTAGCACTTGATGCTTTACAAGAATAAAAAAGTGCTTGCTGTATTTTTTTCTGCAGTGGTGGAGAAAAAGAGAAGGAAAAAAACTTATTGCTAGCTGGCATTGTGTTGAATGGCAATAAAATTATCGACTTTATGGTATTTCTTGGCAAGGCTCACTTGATATATATGTGTGTCATGCACAAACTAAAAAAATATTGTAGAGTGACAAAAATACATTTTCTCAGGGTATGGCCTTTGTTTGATGATATAGGTTTGTAGAAATACACTCTTAAATTATGCTATTAACTTTTAGTAACTTGATTACTCATTGTAAAACTGAAATATTGGGAATTAAAGGTTAAAGAAAGTTAACAGCACAAGTTGATTGGTTTATATAGCTACAAGTATTACACAATGTTTGAGCTTAGTATATTATTTCATCTTATTTATAGTTGTTTACCAGCACAGCTACTAGCTAAACTTACAATATTAATGTTCATAATAAATGTTAATGCACCAAGCTGTACAATGTAATGACTACCAGGGCTTAGTTGCTTGATATTTTATTCATTGGTCATGTTAAGAAGAGAGTCTCAAAGTTAAAATTTCAATTTAACTAGTTTGGGGCAATCCAATACGTTTTCAGTATGTTTGACCTTTGAACCTTCAATCTTCTTTCAACTCACTTTTGTAAAAGTATTTCCGTCCCTGGTTTATATCTCTTTTATTTTGGTGTACACAACAAACATTTGTAGTACTAATGACCAATCACACCCTTTATTAACCATAGAAACCACACTTTCTTTTATTTCAGCTCAAAGTATGCACACCCTGTTCACCACCCAAAATATTTCTAACAATACCTACCAGCATGTTAAGAGATCTGTACATTTTTCATACGACAATATGCAGGGCCACTCTCTCCCATAAAACTATCATGTTCACGTTTGTGTATGCGGTAAAGGTTTACAACTAGTTATAACAGTTCCTCCCATCCCTGCTCTCTGCAAAAGGAAGACAAAAGTTTTTTAGGGCCATGTTGTTATGATTGCATCACATGGCTAGAGAGAATCACATCTTTTCCTGGTGAAATTCTGTCGGGATATATGTACATAGTTTTTTTTCCTCTTGTGCTCTCAATAGAAAAAAAATATTTCTTTTTTATGGACCTTTATAGAGAACATTAAAGATCTGTCTTGAAGGTAGATTCTATAAGGTAAAGAGAGAGGAAAAAGTCGGCATTGGATAGAGAAAGGAAAAAAAAGAGAGGAGGTAAAGCTTTGTAAAGGTTCTTCCTCCCTTTTTTATGACCTGGCCAAATGGTCTGTATAAAAGTAGAACATTCGCAAAATATTGCTTTCTGGAGACGCATTGGGAGCATAAACTGATTTGCACTCTGGCCTGTGAAAGAGAAAAAATGTGAGACGATTTCTCTACAATTTTCTCTCTCTCTTTTTTTCTCTTGCTCAATCCGGCTGTGCATTTTTGAATAGTTTTTTTCTTCTGCTTTCCTCTCTAGTCTCCATCCTTGTGTCACTATCTCGAGCTCTTGTTTGAAAAAAATGTTGATGAGTAAAGAATTATATCCAGATTCGTATGTAATTTTCTGTGTTTTCTCCACTTTTACCAGGAAACAAGGTAGATATTTGGAGGAGAAAAAGTCGTAAATGGAAACATTGTATGCATTTCATGCACATGAAAACTTTCTGCAATACTATGCATGGAGAAAAGCCTTTATAAAAAAAACTTTTTTTAACTTCCACCATTTCACCATGCTTGCATGATAATAATCATATACAATATAAAAGAAGAAAAATCCAATACTGCCACAATTACTTCTATACAACTCAAGTCTTTATAGTTTTTCGAGGTTTGATAAGATTTCCTTTTTCTGTCTCGGTACAAACCAGATTTTTCCGTATAGCATGGATTTTCCAGTGAAAAAGAAAAACTGCTGGACACCACGGAGAAATTGTCGAGGGTGATAAAAGTTGAGTGAATAATAGGACAATTTTCTCTCTTTTGTTTTCCTCTCTTACATTTCGAGATAGTTTCAGACTATTTTCTTCTCTACAACCTGGGCATTCTGCAAATGTTGCATTTTACTTTGAGTGTAGCGAGGTGGATAAATGCAGCAGTGACATTATCATGTCATCTTGTAAGGTTCCATATGGAACCAAGTGGTCTACTTCTTTATTTTATAAACTTAATTGCAAGTTACATACGTGGTAGAAATATTCAGAGAGAAATCCCACCGGACAAACAAAGCTACACACTTGACACGCAGCTGTAATATTAATTTTTATCTACCACTTTGCCATTCCCGTATTTGCATTTTCCACATGAGTTTGTAAAAAAGCTGTAAACTACTGTTACAAAGGGAGGATTTTTATAGAGTAAAAATTTTATTGGAAGAGCTGCAACCAGCTCTGTATGTTTTGACGGGCTAGCTTGTCTCCCAAGTTTTATGAGTTTATGCGACAATAAAAACTGCTGGTTCAACTTAATCTGGTGATGGAGAGAGATAAAATTTGATTGGATCTTTTTATCGGATCATATCATTTGGCTTTGTTAGTTTTCCCCAAAGTTTTATTGTCTTTGTATTGTTGGCTCCGTTGATAATGATGAGATGCTTGTTGAAAGAGTTTTTTTGGGGGGGGAAGTTGTGAAAGCTTTTTTATGTGCGATTAGTTTAAGTGTGTTATGCAAAGGGCTTTGATGTTCCATCTAGTAAATCATTTATGAGGTGATCCTCTTCAATTTAGGGAAAGTATTTTTTATACGTGAAAGAAGAGTTGAAAAAAACGAGCTAAATTTTAGAGGAGGTTGGAATATAAAAAAATGCAAAATGTGATTTAGGCTCCACCGAGACTCGAACTCAGATTGCAGGATTCAGAGTCCTGAGTGCTAACCAATTACACCATGGAGCCGCGCTTGAAAGGCGATAGGAATATGCCCTGGTTTTTCTTTAGAATGGGAAGACGTGGAAGGGAATTGTAGTTATTTTCGAACTGTAGCGTGAACACATTCATGAGAGTGAGATGTTGCTTTATAACAGCGAGGAAAACAACTTTGTCAGCGATTCCTTTCATTCATTCTATTCAAGTAGTGACCTTAGCTAATGAGCTAATGTGATATTCTTTATCCAAGATGTAATCCAATTTTTTACATGTTTACCGATGAGAAGCTTACAAGGGTTGACATGTGTTTTAATGGAAAGTGTCAATTTCTATGTTTAGCTCACTGACAATGCGAGGACATAAGAATGTACGTATCTGATCCACTTAGCATTCAGCATATTAGATGACATTTTGTCAATTTAGATATGCATGGATAGTTCAAGCATATCTTATCCATTGTTTTTGCAAGTATCTATACAAATTAAAAATTACACGCAGTTTGCCCGTAAAAACCATTGTTCTCAACTATTACAAGGGTCTTCCATATCTCTACAAATTTCCAATGCGAGAACAATGGCAAATACACTTTTATGTATAAAATGTATGTGGGTAAAACTACCTTATCCACTTCTCTGCTTGCTGGCTGGCTGTTGTGTGTAAAAGTGTATTTGCTATTGTTCTCGCGTTGGAAATTTTTTGAGAACAATGGTTTATACGAACAAAATGAGTGTAATTTTATTGGTAATTGAAAAAAAACAATGGATAAGATATGCTTGGACTATCCATGCATATCTAAATGGATAAAATATCATCTAAAATGCTGAAAATAAACTTTCTGGAGATGAAGTGCTACTTGGCTGTAGCCTCATCTGAAAGCTGCTGATCTAAAAATCCACAGAATGATCTTTGTCCCAAGTGGATCAGAGATGACATGTGAAATCCTCGCAATGTGAGTCTCACTCGCTTCTCTTCCTTTTTTCTATTTTTCATAATGTTTCAATTTCCATACAAAAATAATTAAATGAAGTTCAAAAAGTAATTTATGTAGGCATGAAATTCTTGATCTGATAACGTCACAAGGCACAAGTTTTTTTTCTAGTCCTTCATCTCTTTCCACACGAGGAACTAAATGAAAGTTTAAAGCTTGTTTTGATAACATCAAAATTTGTTCCACTCCTTCCTCAACTCAACTTGTTTTGTTATCAGGGTAAATGATAACCACAATTTCTCATCCTATCCTTTCCACTTCGTTATCAATCTACGCCATCACACTAACATGATGTAAAAGCGACATTCATCTGACATTTGATATGTACACGACATAACAATCACTGTTTCCCCTAGGTCCCAGGGCAAACAACAAGCGTAATCAGAGAAAGCGTGAAAATGACGGTAATGCAATTACAGTTAATATGCTTTCCACCATTTTCCCTCGTTGCGTAACCATCCATACAAAATTGAGGAGGCGGGGAAAGTCTTTAAGGATTTGAAGATAACTCTTATTTAAATTGGATTTTCTCGGCAAATTTACTTCCCGTCCTTGTAGTGATAATAATGATAATATAACATTAGGGAAAATTAGCCTCCTTCGACGACTGGCAAGTAAACTTTTTTGAAGGGATCAAACTGTGCGGAATAACAACGTAAAAATATAAATCTTCCTGTTGCTCCGCTTCACATTTGAATTTCATGCTTTCCCGCATCCCTCTCTTTAAACTGGTCCCTTGATGAATTCCACCTTGAGGCAGATTTGAGTAAATGACTTGGGTGGTCTGACAGTGACATTTTACTCAAGTACGTATCCCTATAGTTTTGCATGTTTTCCAGTCGTGAACATTCATCCAGGCTTTTTATCTTTATATTAACCATCTTCCTGGCAATGTGTGATATCATCAAAGTGCGCAGTGCCCGAGACGTTGACACTTTCTGGAGAAAAATAATACTTTCATTTTTATTAAAATTCTCTCTCGTCTGAGGAACCCAATCAGATTTCCTTCCAGTTGCTTAAGCACAACGCACACTTGTGGAAAATAACTTGTCTAATTACCTGAAAAATATGCAGACTGACATTAAACTGTTAGGGGGACTGGGGTCAGATGATATTATCCAATTTCGCTAACAAGTTTTCCAAGTTATTTTCCTCCTGTTAGCTTCACATAATCGTTTTTCTTTTACCTTCAGCAGAAAGTTCAATGAGCTGAGGTTACAAGGAAGGTTTAGGTTGTTGAAAACTTGTTATTTTACGGTTATGCATATCATCCTCTTGGAAGGAATGGGCAAGTGGATGGTTTAAGAGACAATCATATTATTTTCGGTTTCATCAAAAACGAGAGAATTTCCAAGAGAATATTACAAGCTAAGGGGAAAAATTAGTTTTGGCTGTATCATCAGATTATGGTGGATTTGTCTCATGAGGAAATTTGTTCTCTTTGATGTCACTTGTAAAATGGAACACTGTCTTGAAAAATTGAGGATGGTGCCTTTCAACCTGGTAATTCTGATATGTGACGTTTTAACTTTCCAGAATTTTGTTTTCTCGTTGGGTTTATTGTTTTTACTATGTTTGCAATCCTTTAGAGCTTCAACAAACGTCTGTTTGAGTTTGCTGTCGCCCTAAGCTTAACTTTTTAGAAAGTGAAGTTTGAACGAGAAAAGTCATATTTATACTTGTCTTGTTTGACAAAATTATTTTATTTGGTGACTCACCACAACAGTCTCATCAAGTAAACAGTCCTCCAGTCATAGTTTGTAATGCTTCGATGGCTTTTAGCCTGACAATCTCGTTTGATCACTTGTAAACAAGGAAATGTCTTTGGCATTGAAGTACAATCATGCCCTGAGATATAGGATTTTAATGAAAAATTGATTCGAGTCTGAATCTACGTCCTTCTCAGAGTTACCTTTGTCCATGTTTTCATCAAGACATGAGAAAAGACGTGAAAAGAGATGCATGAAAAGAAGATTCTTTTCTGATTTTTTACAAAATCCACCTCCCACGAAGACTTTAACTAAATTTATAAGATTTAAGAAGAAAAAATGGATATTTCTAGGAGGTAGTTTGTTTGTCAACGAAGGAAATACTATTAACTTTCTATCTGCTTTCTCTCTAGGATGAAGACAAACTTTTTGGAATTTTTCTCTCTTGTTGTCCCCGTCTATCATCGTCATCTCCTTTGAAGGATTTTTTTTCGATTGAAGAGATTGAATTTGATTTTGTCCCTCGTCTCCTCACACTTTTACACGAGGCTATAACAACAAATAAAATAAAAGTGGAGCTCACTTTCTCTCTGATCTTTTCCCAGATATTTTGTGTCCCCTTTTTTTATATTGCATTACTCAGCTGTTATATAGACATCAAATTTTTCTCTCAAAAATGACATCCCCCCGAAAACGACATCAGCATCCTACTTTTCATTCCAGTTGAGTGGCCTGGTTCCATTTACCTTTTAAATAAATTGTTTCATCTCACCAAAACACGTTCTATTCAAAGGAAAACAAGATTTTCCCCTCAGACCTCACAACCCTCCCTGAAGCAAAAACTGTTTTCATTCCCTTTAAATCTTTATACAGTTCCTAGAGCTAATAAATTAATTTACTCAGGGACTTGGCTGGCAGCGCAAAAACAAATTTTTATAATGAGTTCGCCTTTAAGCCAATTTGCACATGAGGTACTTCTCTTGGAAAAATCCTAATTTCCGCTCTTGAAAGGAAATGAGAGAAGAGGGAAATGTAGTTTTAGGGAAAAAAACATTCTTTGAAAACTCTGATTTCCCTCTACTTTTATCCCTTTGACAAGGAAAAAGGGAGGTGGTGAAATGCGAGGAAAAAACTTCAAGATTCTTTTCACAACTATGCTGAGGGGAGAAACCTCCATATGATAAAATATCCTTCATGCTCTTCCCCAAGTGCATCACCCACATAACGAGTTGGAGTAAGCAATCTTCATCACATCCCAATGACGGTTTAAAGAGTCATGGAATGGATGTAATGACATGAAAATGACCAGAGCCAAAGCAATTCCACTCATGTTTGTAATGATCCAGAGTGAGTAGAAAGGGGAAAAATTATCGCGCAGCCCTTTATTTTACTTTTATAGTCACTTTATGAGCCGATTCCCATTCTGAGACGTGATTCGCCGGAATTACCTTTTCCGGTTCGAGGGTAGACTCTCTACTCACGGGTTTATGTATGGATGTATAAATTCCTCAAATGTGGAAACGGACTAGTCCTCGGGAGCAGTAGTTCTAGATGATATTATTATTGTTATTATGATTATAACCGTACAACAACTATCGCCGTCGTTACTCTGAGACTTCACAGAGAGCAAAATAGTCTTGGGTTTTTTCCCCTTTTTTCAAAAGAGATGCAGAGAAGCTCAAGCTCCACAAAATATTTTTTTCCTCTGTTTCCACCTCTTTGGAAAAAGGATAGAAAGAAGTTGGTAGAGCTTCATAGAGAGAGAGAGAGAGAGAGTTTTTTTAAAAAATAACGTGACGCAACGTCCTTCGATTGATAGAGTCATCTAGAGTCTAATGCTCGTATTATGGCACTTGATGACAATCATTACATCTTCTTCGCACTAACCATTCTCATAAAGCGTGCACAACCCAATAGAATCCTTACAACTGGTCGTAACACGTGATAACTCCCTCATTCCCACTTTTTTTGTCGCTATTCTTCCTATTAAACTATAAATCGTATTAAAACTTTCCGCCTCGTCGCTTCCCCACTAGAAATATCTATAACTGTCCAAAATAGAGTTCCAAAATAGGAAGCAAAAGAAAACGTCACAATATGGGCAAAAAGAAAGAGGATTTTGTTCATTTGAAAACATCTCTCTCACATCCTGTGCAAAGGGATGAGAGGATAATTGCGAAAAACGGAAAAGGAGAAAGGAAGTGGGGAGGGGAAACCGCGGAAATATTTTTCTTTTCTTTTGATACCCCATTGGAAATTATTAGCAAAGCTAGATATATATATATATATGTAATATAACCTGCATGGAAATGTGGTTCACTTCATGTTTATGCATTATTACGCTATTGTGAGTTTTTTCTCTCAAGTTTTCTAACCTCAGCATTCATACTGGTGTACGTATATTATGCTGATGTGATGGGGAATGAATAGGTTGATGATGATGAAAGGATGAGGATCACAATGACAATCAGGAAACCACTAAAGATCATGACAATGATACTCATACTATATCGACTTGGTTTTTCTAATGATGTAGACAGAGAGGAGCAAAAACTTTGTATGGATTCAAGGGGGAGATGAGACTGTAGAAGTGTGAGATGGTTACGAGGGGTGATGATTATTTTGATGATGTGATGGGGAAACATCACTTTCCTACAAGATCATTTTATACTCCTGGAGGAGACAAGCAAATGAGTTGGCGCTACATAGTCATCATCGTCAAACTTTAGAGGATTATTATTGCTTAATTTTCACTACGATATCCTTTCACTTCCAGGCATTCTAAAGTGCGGCGTAATAAAAGTAGAAAATTTTGTTCCAGCTTTACATCCGACTGCATTTGTTCTTCGGAAGTAGATTCACTTTGAGGGAAAGGCGTGGTATATTCGGAAATTTTCAACTTTGTCAACTGCCTTTTCCTCCTTTTTATTTGGTGGGGTGAAAGCATATGTATAATAATAATGGGGTCGTAACAAAGACAATAACAATTTATCGAGGGGATTTATACACAAGTTTTAATATTATGGCATATTTTTCCTCTTCATGGATATTATTATGAGATTCGAAGGCTCTTTCACTTGAGAATGTTGACATTTTCAAAACTGAAAAGAGGAATTATTAAAAGAATATAAAAAAGTGGACTAGATGGATGCATTCCATTTGATGAAATAACTTTTGATGCGTTTGCATGTGTAGTTTGTGTTGTACAAACTGAATATTTATTAATACCAAAGAAGAAGAAGAAGAAGAAAAAAAGATTATGGTCAATCAGTCAACTTTCCAAATGTAATCCTTTCACAGTTCAACGAATGAAGTTAGTGGGTGGAATTTTGATTGATAAATTATTATTCTCGATTTTTCCTTGATATTCTCTTTTGGAAAAATCCTGAGCAAAGATATGTGAAGAGAATGTGTGATGATGTGAGTGCAATGTCGTTTGTCTATTGGGAGAAGAAAAAATCTTTACAATGGTTAATGCCCACCAGCCATAAATGTTTTGACTGGTTTTGAAGGAGGAGGGGAGGCGGTGTGCAAGCAACCAGAAAAGGATTAAAGACTCCCATATTTGTCGATAATTGACCAACTACCAAATATTATAATCAGTTAACAATGTAACAAAAGGTGTGCTATCAACCGGAATCAAAGGGAATGCAATGGTCATCACATTGTGCATTTTTTGCATCATCGTGTTGTGAACATGCTTGGATTTTGTATGGTTCTTTTCAAGGAAAAAATATCCCCATGTGTTCCCCTTTCCTGTATAAATTATAAAAGTGCATCCTTTATAGTTGGCTGTTGAAACTACAAAAAACGTTTACATGTAAAATAATATGTAATATGAATAAATGAATAGTTATTAATAAGTTGAATGAGAAAAAATACATTAAACTGTATTCATGCTTGAAATATCAAAGAGAATTGCGTATCTTGAGGGAAAAAAGTCTAGCCTGTATATTTGAACATGAAATAAGACGAATACAGAAGGATTCATCATTTGGTTAATTATTCTTTCCAATCATGAAGAAGCTAAAGTAGTTGAAAACTTGGCTTTTGTCTTTGGATGAGTTGTCATTTTGTCATTTTCGGGCTTCACCATTTCTTAAAGGGTAGGCTTGTCTTGGAGTTTTTTTTGTACATAAATCTTTCCCCTCTTTTTGATGAAAACTGCTCCAGAACTTTAGCTAAGACTTGGGAAACTTTTGATAAAAGCCTAATGAACACGCTCCAGTTAAGATATATAATTAAAAAATCATTTTCACTCAAATATTTACCAACTCGTACAATTTCCTTTTTGTAATGTAAAACATTTTAATTTTGTTGACACAGGCTAACTTGACGTTTTGAAAATGCCGGATTTTTTTCCTACCCGCAGTTAAATTAAATTGACTTTAAATATGCTTGTTCTCCCAACCATAACACTGAAGAATCTACCATTTTACAGATAACACAAGTTTGAATTAACAATAAAATAGGCAGTTGAAATAATTTGCATGCTCAATATCCTCTGTGGACATGAAGCAAGGAAAAAGAGGGATTCAAAAAGCATATTTCTTGTCACTACTGTCATTCAAGTTTAAACAACTGCATCCCATTTTCCCTAACGTTATCTTCCACTAATTATAAACCCCTTATGTCAGCCATAAACACTAATAAGATCCTCTTTTATGAAAGCCCACTCCTCTTCCTTCTACGGTAAAATGGCAGGTGGAGTCGTAATAAAAGCGTATATAACTCTCCATTCATATTTCCTAGCTGTACTTTAAATCAAAGGAAATATATAAAAACCATAATTCACCATATCCATTTTTTCCTTCTCAACTCCCAAATCAATATCTCATATTCCTCAACACAATCTTCTTCAATTTTTCCTGAGGGGAAAAACCTTCAAAACTTTTCCCCCTTGGTTCCAAACTCTCTTGTGATTCTTGCATTGTGCAATTTTCCAATCTCATTTTCCTCAAAGGAGTTTAAGCGGAACAAAAGCTATGGAAAGATATACCTCTCTCCTACCTCTTTTACGTTTCTACCAGTTTTCCACCTTCATTATGGGTTTTTACCACAAGAGCCATATATTTTACAACTCTCTAAAAAAAGATTTATTCCTTTTGCTTTATTATCCCGTATAATTTTCTCGTTCTCATTAAATCCTCAAAAAGGAGGCTTCAAAAGAGAGAAAATGTTACAAAGGGAAAAAGTCAAGTTAGCCGATTCTCTCCTAGGCTGGATTAATAGTCATGCAAACGAATGCACAGAAGCGGAACACAAGGAAATAACACTCCACCTTTTTAAAAAAAATCCACCATTCGTTCGATATTTTCCTCGTGCAAAATCCCCATTTAAAACAGAGTTTACGACATACTCCTCCATTACGAGCATTTTTGAAAGGTAACGACTTAGCCAGACAAGTTTATGATGAATGCTAAAAAGTCCCTTTAGAGAAACACAGGGAAAATGTGGGGAAGATAAGTTAAACTTTATTTTTATTATGTTGAGAGAGATTCCCGTCTCTGTAGGATAACACTAGGAGAAAATAATATTTTTCAAGTGTTTTCCTTTTTACTGCAATCTTACGACTGTGGTTTTCCTCCTGTGGTGGGTGCATTGTCTCGGGATGTTTTGTATATATGCGTGTTGGTCCTCATTCAACAAGAAAAAGGGTGCTAAGCTATTTATTTTTTCCTTTTCAAAGAGAGAGAGAGAGAGAGACCAACTTGGAAATAGAAAACTAGTATGACTCTCTCGATTCATTCTTATTTTACAGTTGTTTTTATAGCGTTATTTAATTGTTAATGGGCTAATATGGGAAACGGAAATAGGATAATTACATGTTAAACGCCTTCTTCCTCATACCGACACCGTGAGCTAAAAATATCTTTAACAAACAAAACAGAAAAAAAATTCAATACTTTGTATGCATCTGAGAAAGACAACTCTGGGTGAAGTTAAATTTGCATTTGAAAAAGGCACTAAAAATATTACCACGTTAAAACCACCCCACAGTGTTCTCCCGAGGTTGATGATGAATGAGTCGTGAAAAGAAGTATGAATTAAAATGACAGTCGTAAAGATGGTTAATATTTTTGGGGGATTTTTTTACGACCACCAATTTTTTTCCACTGGGAAGTTCCCCCTGTAAACTATTCTCCAGTTGGATATTTTTTGTGTTGGGGCTGGAAATCTGAACGGTTTCTTTGGGTGCAGGATAGTAAGTGTTTGTAAATGACTTTAAAGAGGAGATGTGATCCGTGATGTGGTAAATGTGTGGTAGCGAAAACGGAATAGGTTCTTGATGACACTGTGACCATTTAGCGAGATTAGTAGAGGAAATGTGAATGAGTCAGTTTTTTCATGTGTTTTATGTGCCGAGAGAGATACTCCGAGAGGATTTATAAAAGAGACTCTTTTTCTTCTCACAAAACTTGCTCCCTCTTTAGATGGGAATGAATAATGAATGAAATGAATAGTAATTAAGAGCATAGGTTACAAACTTATTTTTAACCTTTGCATCTTTCACCTCAACATGTGCAATAGGTGCTGCAGTTATCTTATCTCTTAGTGGGAAAAAATGAGTTGTGAACGGGGAGGATTTTAAGATTTTTTTTCCTTCTTGATGATAAAAATATTGATGTCAATATTGGACATAATATTTTTGTGTAGTGAAATGATAACATTTGTAAAATGACTGGTTACTACTTTCTTAGTGGTAATTATTGAGAATATGTATTGTGGTGACTCATTAATAAACATATTGAGAGTTTATAATGTGGGGTAAAGTGCAAAAATCATAAGAACATTCTACGGGACATGTTCTACTTTGAAGACTATCACGAAGATTATATTATGTAATATCCGGAATTTAATATGAAAAGGGGCTTAATTTTTTGGCTGTACTATGGTAATGAAAGGAAAAGATTATTATTTTGACATGGATTTTTCACCAGGAGACTTTATTAGTTTGAATTTTTCCTCTCTTTGAATTCCACTCTTGTTGAGGAAAGAGATTTTTTCGTAGAGAGCTACCAGCATCAGGATTTCACATTCCATCCACATTACCTTTTCTGTGACTAGAATTATATTAGAGTAAAAAGGGGAAGGAATTTGAGTAATTTCTGTTATGCCATGTTGTAGCGCCAGGGTGGTTTTGTGAGCTAGCTAATACATTCTTTCCATAGCTTCTGGCAGAGTTGATGACGGAGTTCCATTCACAATTTTATATTCATAGAGGGATAATAAGGAAATTACACGTGTAGCTTTAAATTTCATTTTGAAGGATTGTCCTTACAGTTCTGGGAAAATGAAATTACACGGCTAATTTGAGTAAAACCTAATTCCACTTTTGTCAAGCCAGGTAATTCAATTCAAAAGGAGGAGGAACATTGAAATGAAAAAGCAATTTAATAAAAGGCATTTCCAAGCCCAGATTATTTTTCATCCAAATTTTCTATTACAATTTTGAAACCAATGGAAATAAATAAATAAATAAAAATCCGAGTGGATTCCTCCCTCTTTGTTTATTTTGATATTGGTAAAATATCGAATCTCATATCTTTCTCTTTTCAGTATTACTTTACTCCTTATTTCCACACAAGAGGCTTTCTCTCCATCCACATGACTACGTGCTTATGTAACCGAGTCAAGAAAGAGATTCGTGTTTCTTCTTATTCTTCACTCTGCTCCATTTTCACAGTGTATTTCCTCCTAGTTCAAGTTTCACTTGGAGTATAAGTGAAGCTACTTTGAACCCACTTCTCCAAAACCGAAGAAATTGAGAAGGAGCATCACGCTTTTGACAAAAAAATAGGAAAAATGATATAGCACAGATAAAGTAGCGGAACATAAGGGAAAAAATTCTTTTACTCTCATTTTTTCTATTTTTCTCTCAAGCATGAAAAAACATGCCTCTTGTTTAGACTGTTAGTGGAGGCAGGAGAGTAATATGGATATTTTTTCCTAGTCTCAATAGAAGAAAGAAACAAATATGTAGAGGAAAAAGTCAGAGAAAATTGTAAGTGAGCTTTTGAAGAAGAAGAAAACTTTCTGTATATTATCCTATTTGTACATATATCCATGCCAAAAAAAACTAGAGTAGAATCCAGTTTATTCTCTTTTCAAGACTAAGTCACGTCTTGTGAAAAAAGCTAGGTAGTGGCGCTAGTGCACTAGAGCAACTTGGCATTTTTTGGCTCGATTCACTTGTTCTCTGGCCACTGGAGGAGAATCAGTATCCCCACAGTAGAAAACATACTCATCCTTTTCTCTATAATAAAAGTTTAAGAGAAAATCTCCAACTTTTATGTATCTACATTGTAGAACAAAACCATACCTATAAATATACATATATATCTCATCTAGTTGAGCTTTTTCCATTACCCATCATACCCAAGGATATACATCCTGTAGGCTTTTGTGTATACAAAAACAGTATTTTTGTGCAGTGTCTGTGGATAAAAGATAGAAGGAGAAAATAGCCATGGCAGTTTCTCTCCCTCTCTTGTGTACACCACCAATCTTGCCATTTTCAAGGGGAGTAAGTGCAACTTGGCCCGTCACTACTCTCTCTCTCTCTCTCTCTCTCTCTCTCTCTCTCTCTCTCTCTCTCTCTCTCTGGCTAGTCAAGTCACTCAGGATTCATGAGATGTTTAAGGACTTGGCTCTTCTCTTTCTCCCATATGGTCCTTGTCTTCTTATTCTTTTTTTTATTCCCTTCTCCATACTCCTTCATTCCAGAAGAGTGTCTTTCTCCTCTACACAGAGAGAGAAAAAAGAAGAGTAGTGGTGTAATGGAAAAAGGAGATTTGTACAAGGGTGGTGGATACACACAAGATAACATTGTGTGCAAGATCCTTTTTCGGCTTTTTTCTTTCCCTTTTTTATATCCAGAGAAGGAAAAAAGAGGATGAAAAAGAGCCTGCCATACTGTAAATGTGAATTGAGAGATGGAATAGGCAAGAGGAGAGTATAAGCAAGATTCCCTTTTTTTGAGGATTTTTGTGCGGCAGTTTTTCTCTTTTGTGTCTATTCTACTATGGCTATTGTGTTCTATGGGGTTTTCAAAATGTGAGAGAGGATGCATGTGTGAGTGCTGCATTCACTATTAGCATTAAACATTGTCGTGAGTTGTTCCATCCTATGGTTGGTTATATGGAGGGATGATGGTGGAAAAAAGAATAGATGTAGAGAGGAATACATGTTTTTTTTCAGTATCCCAAATGAATGAATGTCTTTACTCGTTTCATCTCTTGTGCATGAGGGTATAGAAGGGAGAGAGGAGAGCAAGTCAGCAAAAAAATGGAATGCATAGTGAGAGAATAGTTGCACGTCGTGAGTGTGCTAACGTGTAAAAAGGTAGAGAGATGGAAGCCTTTCTCAGAATGAACTAGTCAACTACGGCTCAGTTCTTGAGTTGCTTGCATCGTTGGAACAACGCCGCCGGACGCTTGGTCGGAAAGAAGTTCCTTGTGTTATTATTGTGGAAGAAATTAACAAGAGTTTAATGTTGGGGCTTCCAGCAGTTTTGAAAAAGGGATAGATAAACATATCGTAATTTCAATTAGCTTTTTTAATTTTGCTATTATAAAAGGGAAATAATTGTTTGGAGCGTGGAAAGGTTTGAAAATTGGGTGTTTTATGTGAGCTAAAGAAAATTGTGGAATCATTTAAGATTCCAAATTGACATATCAAGGGGTGAAACTAATTTGAGTGAAAACTGGCTCATTCCTGTGTGAGGAATTGAGAGGAATTTTTGTTAAAGTAAAAACTGGATTAGTTTAGCTCAGATGTTTTTAATTAAGAAGTGAAATTAAATTAGGTGATTTCTTGAGAAAATTAGGTAATGACATAATTTGACTAAAAGTTTATAACTTTCTGCGTCATAACAGTCTATATAATTATTTTGCGTGTATCCTTGCGCTTGTCAGGCTTTTCAAAGCTGAAGACAAAAATAGTAAACCATCTTAGCCAATAAACTTATCCTCACTTGGAACTCGTAGCAGTTGAGAAATAGTGAGCAAATGTGTTTTCATTTCAAACACATTCAAAATACGTACTCCAGGTTGGAGTATGAAAAAATGTCAAATCTCACAAATCCTCAAGAGCTGTACAGTCTTTGCTGTCTCATCATTAAATTGATGATTCTCTGAGAAACAAAATATAAAAAACGTGGAAAAGCAACAGTGTAGTAAAAAAGTAGTAGTGTGTGTAGATACATTAACAAGAGAAAATATTACATTTCCTTTCATCTCTTCGAAAAAAAACTCTTCCACTCCGCATAACACTGTCTTCTGAATCTAGCCATATTATCTGTGCTTGTTATCCTTGTGACGTGATTTTATGTGAAGTATTCTCATGAATGTTTAGAGTCTCTCTGAAAATTGTCAAGTTTTCCTGGAAGATTCTCCGAGAAAATCTTGTGACAGATATAAACACGTAAAAAAAAAGTCATACATGTGCATTAAAATACACACTCTGTCTCTCATATAAACACGGTATAGTGGTAAACTGGATAATCTAAGTGCATTTTAGAAAAAAATTGGGAAAATAATCCCCTCAATATATAAAAAACTTGAACAAAACTTCATTCACTTACCATCAACTTCGATTCAAGGAAGGAGAAAAAAGTGGAAAGATTCTTTTTCTTCTTCCTCCTTTATACAAAATTAAATGCATATAAATGAAATACTTTATATGGGGGTGTTTCTCTAGAAAGAAAATGATTACTGTTCTTAAAGCATTTTCTCCATTCCAAATGAACTCTTCTTGTGAGGAGGAGAGGAAAAGAATGGAAAATATTTTTCTCATATTTCCACCCATTTTTTCACCTTTTTCCCTTTCTCCTCAAGAATAAATAGTTTGTTGAATACGTATAGTTGATTTAACAAGAGAGATAGAAAACTTGAGACTTCCAGACTTCAATCATACAATTTCTATTGGGGGGAGAAAAAAGCTCTCGTGATTTTCTAAGGAAAAGCAACAGTCTCGAAAAGAGAGAAAAAACGTGCTTCATGACATGACATTGTGTTTACCTAATCAGCCCCAGTTGTTCTGTGAAATATATTTGAGGGAAAAAATTGTGTGCATGTGATTGTGTCAATAGTGAACTTCAAATACTAATAATACTACTTTTCTGTCGAGACTATTGAGAGAGAAAATCAAGTTGAAGTTTAGATCCATTCTTGGTGAGTGTCAAAAAACGAGGAAAATTTACCCAAAGGAATACTTTTTTTGTATTCATTATTCTGCAAGGAGTTGAAGGATTTCTTTCAAGCAAGATTAGATTTTCATATTCAACAGGAGAATCCAAGTGAGTATTTGTGTAATGTATTCTTTCACCTTTCAATTCACTCCAAGTAGAATAAACAGGTTGATCCAATTACACCTTTAGCTCTTTTTATTATTCTCCCTCTTTTTTCCAGCCTGGATAGCACTCTTGTGTGAGTACACAAAGCCAAATAATAATTTTATTTAAAGCGGGATATCTCTTCATGTGCATGTAAAAAGGGGAAAAAAATCCAGCAATCTTACAAGCATATATTAGACACTTCATTTCAATAGTAAAGACAAAAAAAATCTTTGGAAAATTACAATCTTACAATTTACCAATGAAGGCAAAATCCTCAAAGATTTTTTCTTGTTCTCTTTCCCTATCATAATTACAATTTTATATATCCCCTCAGGATATGTACTGGATTGTGATTGTATCTTTGTGTTTTAATAACATCTTTTGATAAGATCCACCTCCAGTATTTCATTAAAAGAGGAGGAAAAAATGTATTAAAAATTTATCCTTTTCATCCTCTCATCCTTCTCCAATTTTTCTCTCCAGACAATCTCACAAAAGGATTACGTCGCTCTAGTTTTTCATCATGTAAACTACACTCTCTGTATAATAATCCCTTAACAAGTATACCACTTTTTTTCATAGGTATGCGCCTGGCTTAGCTTGCATCCGCAATTATCATCACCACACATCATCCTTCTCACTCTTTCTCACTGCACACTAATTGAGGCTAATTTGATGAAGCGCTAATAAATGTTTAGCACTTTACAAACGACAAGGGTAGGAAAAAATGAAAAATAAATGATGATAATAACAATATATGAGAAACAGGCCAACTGCCAACGTCATCCAGTAATATTTTAAAAAGAAACTTTTTTTTTCTCTCTTTTTTTTCCTCCACTCATCTTATCGCATGCAATATGCATTTGAAAATGTTACACTCGCACACTCACTCACACACACATGGAGAATATGTTTGTATGTTGTCTGTTTTTCAAAGCGAGAATGGGATATGCCGACTTAAAAAAATGAGATGGAAAATGCACAGGAAAAATATACAGTGGTGTGCATGCATCCATGCAATCATCTCATAATATAATATCATGATTCTTCTGCCAAGACACAGCAGCCGCCACAAAAAATGCTACTTTACTTTACTCATTAGTGTTATTATTATTATCCTCTTCTTACGCCTCTACCTATATCTCATGAATGTAATAAGGTATTTCTCACTTTTTTGTATGCTTCAAGAAGGTGGCAGGAGACGAGAGAAATGGAGATTTTTTTAACTTGATTTCTCAAACTGAATTATACACTCCCCTCGTTTAAAAACGACAACTGCCATTGCTACGATGATCATGTTTTTTCCGGAAATTATGTAAAAACAGGGATATTATGCAATGCTCTCAGATTACAGAGTTTTTAAATGAGGAGAATACTAGGAATTTTTCGGGAATGTACATCTATTTTTCACGTGGAGGGAGTTGGTTAGGGTTTGAAAAATGTAAAGGATTTTTTTTTCTTAGACACCGGAGGGAAAAATGCTTCAGAGGAAATTCCTCCTTGTGTGTGTGTGTGTGTGTGTGTTGATGTTGAAAAAAAGAAACGAGTTAGAATGATGATGATGGTGACGATGACGGCTATATAGTTTGGCAGATTAGTTGGCTCTCTCTTTTTTAAATATTCCTCCTTCATCATGATCATCATAGTATACACTTGTGAGAGAGAGTGTGTACCTAGCTAATATTGAAATACGGGTATTTCCTTAATACCAACTTAATTCCTGTAAACGAGGAGGAGACACACTTGTGTTTCCTTTGGAGATTAGCTCTAGTAGCACTTTACTCACCAGAGCCTCTTTTTTCATCCTTTTATCCGGCTTTGCCATGAAAGAGGAAAAAATACAGAGTTTTTCCTATTTCCTTCTTTCTTTTTTCGCTACTCATATATATTAGGGATTTTGTAGAGAGATGATGCAGTACTTGTTTAAAGAGGAAAAAAGGGAATAACAGACTGCGAAGATTATTCGAGTAGTTTTGCGGAAAAAAGTAGTCTTTTCACGGGGAGCGCTCTTCCGTGCTGCATAATATTCTGTGAAAAAAAGGAAAACAGATGCACAGGGAGGAGGCTCCCAACAACAAAAAAGGGAATCTCAAAGGAAGGCTTATTTTCACCACCGGAATATCACTCCTTTCAACTCTCCGTTTCCTTTTTCGTTATCTCTCCACTTGAGAAATAAAACCAGCTTCTGGATTTTCCTCTCTAAAGAGAGAGAGAGAGAGAGAGCGAGAAAAAAAACGTAGAGAAAAACCCAGACTTGGATTTTCTTCTGGATTTTTTTCTCACCTAAAGATAAGGATTTTTTGAAAGAAAAAAATAAAACATATATTACAGGGATATATGTACATCCCATTGTAAAAATTTCAATGATGATTCTTCTGATGAGGATAATGACTACATAAAAATATACATCTACTCATATAAATCTCTTGTAAGAAATTCTAGCTCGTGTTTCAGCGAGTATTTCTTAGAGTCTTGGGTGTATTCTTAAGAAATAAAATGAAATCGAGTATAAATGAAAGTGTAGGGGAAAAATACTCGTGTTATTTTAAGGAGGGACTTTACTCACTCCACACGAGAGCAGATGTCTTGCTCATAAGTATATTTTTGGATCACTGCTCTCTCTCTTGAACATACTTGACTATGTGACTTTTTTTTCTCAACACCACATCTCCTCCACCTCCTCCGACAACAACTTTACTTGATCTCATTCACAGTGTGCGTAACACCAGAAAAGAATCCAATCCTACCACCACACACACACACTAGTGTACTTGTATCCTTGGAGTGTTAAAAGCTGTTTAAGAAGTTGTTAGTGTTTCTCCTTCCAATTTTTTTCTTCTATATCTCTTCCACACAGGTATATTAAGCTAGAGAGGAGAAGAAAAAAGGGAAAAATGTGTAATATTACTCTCTCCCGTAATCATCACACCATGTCTAAAGAGAGAGAAAAAAGTGTAAACATATACATATATTTTCTCATAAGATGTTTTTTGTCTCAACTTATCTGGAAGCTTATTAGTGGGACACATGTAGACATAATGTGTATAATATCTGTATTCATTTGATGCCTCTTTTCAGCAAGACAAACTCTCTAGCTCTCTCTTAAAATCCTCTTCTTCACCAACACTTCTTTGCCGAGTCTCTCTTACAACTTTCTTCTCAACGTGGCTACACATGTCGACTAAGATTGGATGTGTGTGTGTGTGTGTGCACATGACGTGTTTTTCTTTTACTTTTCCTACCATTTATCCAAACTCTAGAGAGATTTTCCAAGGAAGTGAGAGAGTAGTTAGGAAAATGAATGTGTGTGTGTGTGTGTTTTTCTAATAATTTTTTTTCTTCCTTTGAAGACAAGAAGAAAAGAGCGAAAAGGGGGAATGAGCAGATTTTTAGTGGGCTAATAATAATAACTTGATAGGGATTAGTGTATACATATATATTTTTGGTATAATAAACCGGGAGCTTTAGTTTAGTATGGTTTTCTACCGTGGAGGAAGTATATCTAGCATGTAATTTCCTATATACAGTTTTTTTCCGCTTGTTTCAAAGAGAGAGAGAGAGAGAGAGAAAAAAAAAAGTGTAAATGTGAATGTGTTTTTTTCTCTCAAGGAAAATTGTAATTCTCTCATCATGTTTCCATCCATTTAGGAGGTTTAACAAGAAGCCTGGTTATATTTTTGTGAGGATGTAGAGAGTTTTCTTCTTCTTTTATCCTTCTCTTTTTCACTCATTCTGTTAGGGAAAAAAGGAATGAAAGGAGAGAGAAAAAACTTTAGGAAAATTTGTGTTTTTGCTGTTTTTTTTCTTATTTTTTTTATATCCAGTTGGGGATGTAATGTGATAAATTTTTCATCTAGTTTTTATTCCTGTTTTTCTTACAAGATGATATGCGATTTCTTCCCGGAATTGCATTTGTTGACGGTTATATTTCCAACGATTAAGGACTCTCGTGGGTTATAAGCTCTCGAGAGATTTGATGATGATATAATGGCCAAATTTGATGGGAGATTTTCATTTTGGGAAATTAGCAAATCATTTTTTCCTCGGTAAAGAAAATTCAAAGTGGTTAAAGCAAAAATGAATATCTTTACAAAGAAAACACTTTTTCAACAATAATCGATATTCTTGTAAACGGATAAAAGTTTATCTCCATATTTCCCAGGGCAGATATATATGCTCTTCAATATTTATATAATTTTTTTCCTTGATGTTTTCCGATGCAAAAAAGAAGAAGAAATACTGCAGTGGAAAGGACCACCTAAAAATTTACTGTGTATTTCATATACACATATATACTCACACACACACACACACACTGCATTCCACACTCCAACATGGAATGTTTCAGATGGGAGTATTTTTTTCTCCCGAATAATATACATATTTTTTTCTCTTTCGGTTCTTTCATGACTACCTCATTCCTCCTCCTCTTTTCTGTACTGACGTGATTTATTTCTGACGATAACAAGCATCTCTTTTGCTCTTCTTTTTTTCTCTGGCGTGTCTGCATTTTTTTTCACATTGCTCCACCATGTTGAGAATGAAAAAAAGTTTGGATTTTTTTCCTTATTTTTTTCGAATTACGTATCCCATACTATTGTGAGAATATGTCATGAAAGGATTGTGGAAAAAATCGTTATCATCATTGTCATGAGAATATTTAATTTCTTTTAAATAAAAAACAAGTTATGATTCAAGGCGGTTCTGTAGTAGTGGTTACAAAAAAGCCACTGAGAATGCTTTATTTTTTCTATTCAAAGAGGTTCGGATTTATTTTATTTAGTTTTTTTGCCAACTTAAATTGCAGAAGTGAATGAGGGCTAAAAAAATCTAGATCAAATAATAATGATGATAATACACAAGTGCTTTTACACTTTCAGGCTTGAGCACACGAGTATAATTTAAGTGTTTACAAGTTTTTACTTAGATGAGTGCTATAGTGGATGTAGCACTAGAGACAAGTTTTTCCTCTCTTCTTTGAACTCATCTCGTCAGGTTGTTTTTTTTCACAAGAGTGTGTTTTATTTTCTCTGTCTCTTTTCCCTCTCCTTTATTGTGTATTTGGCTTTGAGTTGCATGACAGGGGAAAAAAAGAGGCGTCGAGTTGCCAATGAAATTTAATTCGAACAAATATTTTCACACTTAGACAAATTGTAGAGTTGAAACACATAAATCCTCTGTGACACCTTGGAAAAAACTCTTGTGTGAATCAGTTTAGCTTTTTTCTCTCTGCTAAATCTATTTTCCCTTTGAGTTGGCTTAGTTTGTGAAAGAAAAAAGTTTGGGATTTGCGCAGTCTATCTTTGTAGGTTTTTTTTCGTAGAGGAGTAGAAAAAAATCTCTGTTTTTTTCTTCCTTTTTCTAAACCGCATAATGCTAATATTTCCAGTTGATGAAAACAACGAGACAAAGTGTGTTAGAGTGTTCGTGACGGAATTCTAGTTTGCATTAGGGAAAATAAATCTTGTTCCCTGAAAGAATTATCCTTTTGGAATGTTTTGTCGTGGGGAATACAAAAGAGAATGAAAATATCTCTGGAAAGAATGATTAAGTGGAGAAGGAAGAAAGGAAATGAACTTCCTACTTGTTTTTGGGAGGAAATGGAAAATTATTGTATAATTTCGAATTTCCCTCCTTCCCCAATCTCCTTTGCTGGTTGAGTCCTTTTGTTTTAAAATCCTGGAAGTTATTTCAAGCAAGCTATATATAAATAAACATTTTTGAAATAATCCTTCCTTCTCTCTCTCAAACCCAATCATTCTAATCTCCACTGTCACCCTCTCAAATATTCTAAAATGAATATTCCTTTAAAGAAAACATCCCTACAAACTTTATTCTTTTACTGAAAAGGGATCATTTTTCCTAACATAAAGGAACATGATATTTAGCCCTATCTGATCCAATAAAGCTGACTCATTGTCCTAATCCCGAGTAATAATTCATTCATCCTTTCTGTCACACTTGAGCTGAGAAAGTATTAAGCGTATATACATAAGTAGATTAGCACCCTGCACATGGCACCCATTATATCCTTCCCTAATTGGCTTTATGAATTCACCCACTATATCCACACACTGTATAATACTTCTCTCAAAAAGGGAAACATAATCTTGTGATATAGTAAACACCACAAGGGGAACAAAAAACTCATCTAAATACCCCATACAGATTTTTTTCCTCTCCTCTTCTTGACATCTCTTTAATCCATGTCCATATGTGTATACCGTGTAGAAGTTCCCTGGTAAAAAAAACTTTCATAAAGGACTCTCCAACTTATGATCAATGATGAGGATCAAGAAGGCCGAAACATATAATAATAGCAAGGCATCACGGCTGATGGAAAGTAAATAGCACTCACGCTCCACTGGATAATAGCTTTATCACACATACTCATGCACAAAACAGGGAGAAAAAAATCAAGAGGGAAAAGGATATTTGACAAGAGGAGAGGAAATGGTTATCTCAGCAAAAAAAGAATTCATAGGGGATTTTCTACTATGAGTCAGTCATTCTCTGTAAGGGAGAGAATGAACAAGGCGGTTTTTTTCGAAGCTGAAAGCTAACGCAATATCCGTATTATTCTTTTCTCCCCACAACATTGAAAGGCTGTGGGAGAGGATTTTTATCTTTCTAATCTATCGCTTCTCTCCATTCTCGGGAAAATAATGATGATGATGATGATGGTAATCACAATATATGCTCATGCAATCTCTGTCAAGCTCATACAAATTGGAATTGTCTTGGGTAGCAATGGCTGCGGCTCCCTTTTTACTTGAATGTAAATTCCATTTAGAAGATATTCCTATTTGTCTTTTCCAACTTCATAATATCCTTTTTTCCTTGAGGGGGATCAGAAAAGAGAAGAGATAAGGTATGGAATAAAGAAATAGGATGAAAAGGATATTCTCAAAGATGAATACATTTTTGTGAGTGGATATATTTGGAAGGAAAGTCTTACTCTTTTCTAAAGAGGGATTTCTACTTGAGTTTATATTGTATTTTGGGAGAAAAAATATGAAAAGTTCTACTTATACTTGTGGGGATAGAGTTGGAGATGATGATGCTAATCCTGGAGCATTGACAAGTATCATTGAAGATAGGAAAGGGATGAGAAGATACTTGATGGGAGTATGAGAGGTTTGTATTTGCAAGTAGAGAAATCTCTTTTGCCAAAATTTTACCGGAAAATCCAATGAATGTTATGTAATGTTTAGATTTTGTCATTATTAAAAAAACGAGTACATGCTCAAGTTACATTTTTTCTTTCTTCTCTGGAAATTTGTCTCCCACTTGAAAAAGTATGAGTTCACGCTCTGACTTGTTTTCCCTGTGGGGTTGATATCTAGACAAGATGTGAGGAGGACATATACTCTGGTTTTCCTGTCCGTTGCCATTACTGCCACTCCGTCATACAGAGTTTTATGCCTGTTGGGTGTTTTTTTTCCGGCTGGAGGTTCAGAGAGGAGGATGTGTGGTTGAAGCGGAATCAGGTTTTATTTTGAAAGCATTTTCCAGATGGGTAGCTCCCTGATTGACAAATAGGGTTGAAAAAGGGGGACTCTTGTTAGGAAAAAAAATGGTTGAGGATATGGAGGGTAACGTTTTTACATAAATATTCAATGCTTATGTGAGAGTTGTCGAAAAATTAGAGAGAAAAAAACCTTCAGGGAAATGTGTGAGGAGGAGGAGTTGACGAACAAAAAGCCAACCGCACACAGAGAAAAATGTGGAATATATATTTAAACCAAGTCAATAACACAAAGCTGCACTTTTTTCAAGAGGAAAAACACTACATCTCATCCTCATCAGTTCACATTCACAGTTGAGGATTTTCCCTTCATGAGTGTGAGTACTTGACAAACATGGAAAAATAATGTAAATAAAGGACAAAACTCGGAATTGGTGGAAACTCTAAAAAACGCCACGTAGGTTTTGTCGCCCACATACGTATCCCGTTTTCTGCGCTTAGCACGCAAAGGATTAAATCTTTTCATTCGAGTTTTGCATTTCCCGGGAAAAAAACAAAGCCTATATTTTACTTTTCCCGGAAAAACCCAATATTTGCGATGATACCAAAACGTATCACATTCATGCCCCGCAGGATTATGTTGTTCATGAGGACCATTCATTTTTTCCCTGTAATCTACAGTTCCAAGATCGACTATTTCCCTTCCATTTGGAGCGTAGATTCTCGCATGAAACTTTCTATGTGTCGAAATGTTGCTTTTGAGCTGCTGCATAGTAAAATCCTTTCTTCCCTCTTGAGCATGTTGAATAGCTAGGTTGAGACAAGTGCACTTTAAAAGATTACGGTGAAGAGTTTTTTTCTTGAGTTTAGTTGGAAAGATGTGAAGAGAAACTAGTAAGAGTTGAATACACACACATCTGCTTGGACTGATTTAACTGGCAGTTTGTTAGTTTTCTCTATGCCACTCTTCATTCCACTATGGGAAAAAAGGTTCGTGTCTGTAGGACAACTCAAGTGACTTCAAAGAGGACAAAAGAAGTTTAGGGATGTATATATTCGGCTGAATAAAGAGTTTTTTTCTTCTCCGCAGCAAGCTTACTATAAGGGTTAAAGAGGGATTGCGTCATACCAGCAAAAGCTACTTCAAGCTAACTCTCTCTATCTCATTTACTCAATAACTTGTACGGATAATTTTTTGCACCGAGAGAGAGGAAGAGATTTGCATGTTTCCTCTTTTTACTTATTAGCTCCAACTATTTTGTAAAACTGTGTCAGCCCTTGATACAATATGTGAGTGGGGGAATGACAGAGGATGAATGGCATTTCAATTGTTAAGCCGAAATGGAGTAAATATTCATTTGACTTTTTCACTTACTCTATTTTTGTTTGTCTTGCTTGGATGTCACAATCCATCCACTCTCATCTTCCCCTGCTAATGGAAGTTTCTTCAGAAATAATGACTTTTGCCTCTTCCCTCACCAGTAGTGTAAGGAGAATCACAGAGAGAGCTTAAAAGTTGACTAGAAGCAGGGGAGAAAGAGCAAGGCTCAAGCGTCAACTCTCATCTCGCTAAAAAATTTCCAGGGAAAGGAGTCATTTAAAAGGGAGAAGATTGCTCTTTGTAACTGTTGTTAGGGGAAACAATAATGAGAACAAATGACAGTGGGAAATGGCCATTTCGCATGTGGCTCACAAAGTCTACGATAAATAAGCGTGTGTGAGTTAACTTTTATCATTGTGAGCTTCTCTCCCCGAGACTTTGTGTATCCTTGTCTAGTAGAGGAAGTTGATGAAGAAGATAGTTTTGGAGGAACACAATAGGGAAATGTTTTCTCACAATACTTTTTTCTCTCCTTTTCTCTCTCTCTCTCTTTCTCTCTCTCCTCAACCATTCACTTATGGACTTGAAGGTAGGTACTTGACTAACTGCTGGCTCTTATGCCATGTCAAATTACTCTGGAGATTTCACAGTGATGGAAAGCTCCCAGTCGTCTTGTACAACATTATTTTACCACGAGAGGAGACGAGTAAAATGGGTACAATAGGGTTGCAAGTGGAGTAAAATGGGAAGTTATTTTCTCTCAGAAATTTCTACTCAAGGATTTGCTCCCAAATTCAGATAAATGGTGAGACTGAGGGAAAAATAGAAAACATTGAGGATGATAGTATCTTATCAAGGTAGCGGTATCTTTGCACATTTTGGAATGGGAATGCAACCAGATGATTAATGAGAATAAGGGATGGGGAAAGGTGAATATAAATGCAAAAAGGAGGGCGGGAATAGGGGAGATTTTTTGAAGAAAAAAAACATTTTAAGCCTTGTCTCCTTAAAGTTGCACAGATTTTTCAAGGCATTTTAAAATAAAATATTATTGAATGAAAAGGGAAATATTTAGGGTTTGTCGTTTTAAAATTGATTTTTATCACAGGAAAAACTTCTTCAAAAGCGTGTGGAACTATTGAATCACATCCTGTTAACAAGACCCTCGTCTTTTATTGAGGAACAAGTCATGAGTGACTTTTCAACAAAAAGTTTCATCTCCCCTCTTCTCAAAGCAACTGTTATTTCAAAAGTGTTTTTTTCCATTGCCACTCACACAATTCCCTTTGGCTGCTATTCCCATTGAGAAATTAGGCTTTTATACATTTTTTTCCTCTTTTACATAATATAAAATTACTGGTAAAACCTTCTCACATGAGGATTTGAGGATACAAGTAAAATGCTACTTCTCCCTCTCGATTTTCCTTAGTTTCCGCCTCTTTTTCCCTTCTTGTTTTTATAGCGTGTGTGTTTGGTTCTCCAGCACAGGAAGTGTGCACAGATGTACATTTTGTAAAAACTGTGAAAGAATTTTTTTCCCTGGTTAACCTTTTGATCTTTTTTTTTCCATTCATTCTTCATAACATATTTTTCGCCCTCTTGTAAAGATTTTATTTCTCATATGATATTACTTGAATCCAACTCCATCCTAAAATATCCATCGGTCAATCCTCTTCTCTTTCCCAATACCGAAATTTACGAGAGGACCCAACTATAAAATAATTTCAGTGATAATATCATCTTGTGTGATTCATATCAATGGAATTCTGATTTTTTTTTCCAAATGGATGATCATGATGAGATCCGCACATACAGACAACATGACACATCATCATGATTTCCCTGGTTGACTCCATCTAATATATTTTTTCTTGATGTGAGTCGCCTTTCGGCAAAAAACGTGTTTGCTTTTACCCAGGTAACCACATTGGGTAAACCCTCTTTCATATCTTTCGATTATTAATTGAATTCCTTCCCTAGCTCTGTAGCACACACACAGAGAGACACGGACGGAACCGGTTATATGATGAGGGAAGACACGGGACTTTGGGGAGGAATGATGTTGAATAATTTGATTATGATGTGAGTGTTTTCCCTAATGTGCTCACATGTGAGAGATTCCTTGAGCCGAAAAAAAGTCATAAAAAATACCGCTTTAAGGGAATTTGCAATTCCCCATTAGATTTTACAAGATGAAATGATGATCATCATAGTCATCATGATATGCACACAACGTCAATCAGAGATTTTTCACAAGGATTTGAGGAGAGCATACGAGGAATAAAGCTGAGGAAATATTCAAGCTGTCATGTCAGTTTCATGAGAGTCTCCTGCTGACTTTTGTTATGAAATCTTATCCTGATATAAAAGTGTGATCGGCTGTGTGCGCAAGAAAGAAAGAAAGAATTTTTCGCTCAAGATATTTTTTTTCTTGGTATTCATTTCTTACTGAAAAAAATGGGTAGGGCTGTATCATGATTATTACGGCAAGTCAATAAAAGCTCGATGCACCAATCCGAAAAAGAATTCGAATAGGGAGGAATTGGGAATGTGGTAAAACTAGGAGTGAAAAAAAATCCAATATCTGTAGCGTTCATCTTGAGTTTTTTTTTATCAATTCTAAACATGTGCGGGGTATGACTTTGTGCATTTATGATATTCAAAGAGAGGTGACCTTTGCTCTGTCAAGAGATTTCGTTAGCACTCCCCCTCTCCTCTTGTGCCTCTTCATGGGAAGTTGAGGATGAGGAGAATATTTATTTATTAAAACTCAAATCCAAATAATATATGCTCATATATGGACTGAGAGAAGTTGAAAGTTAGAAAGTTTGTATATGCTCAAGCATTCCAGGGTGATTTAAGGTTACCCTTGAAGAAATGAGCATTGTTCCCCATCTCATTTTGGGTAATTGACGGATGCTGAATACTTTTGACTTCCGGACATTAGCCTTCCATCCAGGGGTTTTGGAGCGGACACACGTCAAATTTTCTTTTGTCCTTGTCTTTTGAGTACCGCTTGGAAAGAGAAGAATGGAATTACTTCTGTTTTCATTTACTCTCGGTAGAGTAGGCCGTTTTCTAAGTAAAATATGAAATACAATTATTCTCTGGAAAAAAGAAAACGCAATTGTTGGCTTTTGTGGGTTGGGCTTATAGTTGCTTTTGATCTAAGAGAAGAAGGGAAGAAAAAAAGAAATACGAGCGAATAAAGTTTTACATTGGCTTGTGGTAAAATGTCCGGATGCATTTCACACGCTCAATTTACCATCCATCCATAGACATATATGAATGGGGATATTTGAGTAAAATAAATTATGGACAATAAACAAGGAAAAAAATGCGCTGCGTACAAGCGGACATTCGTGATTCGTGTTTTTATGTAAAGGTAGGTAAAAACGCGTAACCTAGTTGTACGGGTGTGCGGTGGCGTAATGTAATTTTCTACTTTGGTGTACATTTACGAGCTCATAAACTTCACCGTCATAGTCATCGTTATTAGCACACTTTTACTACTTGACTCACCTCTCTCAAGCTACCCATTTTTGGGTGGCATTGTCACTAGAGAAATTTTTCCACAAAAATCTACATTATTCCTTATTGTTGTGTAATTTTGTATTCTTATTTTATTACAATAGAAGATCAATATGAAACATGTTAAATTTACTGATAGGAAAGAATAACAAATACATCTCCTGAACTTTTATATTGGCTTGGTCACCAAAATGAAAAAAAAAACTACAAAGAGACTCTTGATAAGATGGGGACAATAAAGTAAATTTGATTTTGAGAATCCACCTCTTGAAAAGTATATCATTTATCTTCTCTTGTAGAAATAGCCTTCGTAATCCGATAAACTGGTTATGCTACATACAAAATACTCTCTTGTTGGGGTATCCTTTCAGATTAGAAAAGCCATATGGACAACAATCACAATATGGGATTCTCTTCCCTAAATAAAACCATTCTTCTCTGCGTGATATCCCATCAGGAGAAGAAAAAAGGCTCAGGGAAGAGTTCAACGATTCTAGGATTACGTTTTCTACATTATTAATAATATTAATACCCCATTCCAACATTAAACCAAGTATCTGGTTCCAGCTAATGGAACCATTTTCCAAAGAGTTTTTTCTCTCTAGAAAGCTGACATGACACCGGGAAAATTGTGAATAGCATGGTATCACCTTATTCATCACGTTCAAGGACCATCCATGCATAATATTCGAGTAGGGATTTTTTTATTGTGTACTAAGCTGTCTCCCTATGTGGACGACCACCGGGAAAGGATATCAATTTCATTCATGATATCCTCTCCATTGTGTTGCGTTTCATTTTCTCAGAGATATTTAATCCAATGCTGTGAGAAAAATCACTAGGGTTTCTCCTCTCCGATTGAAAGTAAGTGTAACCCTTCACGGCACTAGTAGTGGTAGTGGTGATGATGATTTTTTTTATATTTGCCTTCTCTCCTCTCTCTCTAGTTCATGTACCAGTTTGCTCTTTCCTCTCGTGCCAATGAATGAAGTTTTTTTATTCACTAACTTTGATATATATTTTCCCCCTTGGAGAGTTGCAGAGAGAGAGAGAGAGTTTTTTTTTCTTTTGTGTTCGTGTAGATATCATGTATCCATTCATTCATTCAACTCAACCCCCTGTCAGGCGGGTGATGACAGTGATCATTATATCACGGTTGCTGTTAGTTTCACCATCATTAATTCAACACCATCCCGCTATCCTCTATCATCTCGAGTAATGATGATGAATCATTGTAATCAAAGTTGTGTGGAAGTTTTTGCTATTAGTTCCCCTTAAATCGGGAAATCTACAAGGGAACATTATGGATTTAAATGAGGGGGAGAAAACCTTCAAAAAACAATATGTTTTTACCTAGCCCAACTCTGAATAAATAAGGGTATATTTAAATTTCCTGGTTTTTGCAAAAATCTATTGCGTATATTGTAAAAGAATGGAGAAGAAAACTTGCATTTATAGGTGCACAGCCAATTTGTTCAGAGTTCATGCATGACATTCATTTTTTATACCACATTTACAAGCAAACAGTTGAGGAATGACAAGTCTGACAAGTGATATTATTATATGAAGCACGCCAACCCTTTCATTCCGTCAGTTTAGATGGGTGGAACGGTGAAAAAAAACTTAGAAAAAAAGTGACATGAATCACGCACCGACTAGAAGCCTTTAGTACTCCGCTTGTATGACAAGGACAAGAAGAGAGGACAATACTGTGATTGATTTCTCTTATGAATATCATGTTGAGCATGAAAGGACAATCCATTAAGCAAATAGTCCAAGTATCACTGTTTTCACTTGAGCAAACTAAAGTAATAAATTTAAATTTTCCTTAGCTTCACACACATTTACAATCCCTTTTACGTCATTTTCTATCTCCCACTCTATCTCATTTTTCCCTTGTAGAGAAGACCCCTGATGGGGACGATTATGGGAGAAAAAAATCCAAAGTAAAAAAAAGTCCTCTCACGTGCAACGCTAAACTATACAGAATTATTTTTCTCAAGTGAAAGTATGCACACACCAGATAAATATTAACTGTGTCTTGTTCCTCCACGCATATGTACACCATTTTATTATTATTTTATCTTTTGTTATGATCGAGTGTCGAAAAGCTATATCAGTGGTAATATAATGTTAATGGTGCTAGCAACTTGCCACCGATAATCAATGGCTTTTATCGGATAATACAGTGTAATTTTATTACAATTCCCATCCCCCCGTCATCATCACGAGAGAGAGAAAAACATTTTCTGCAACAGTCACATTTTTATTCCATGATAATATAAAGAAAGAAACCTCATTTTCCTCTGGGTGTCGGTCTCCCCAAGCATTAAAGCTAATGTGTGGAAAACTCTCCTTCCAATAAATAGCCCTGCTATATATAAATGTGATCCACCGTGGAAAAAAGGTTGACTGTAACCATGTCATGCATGAGGGTGATAAAGATAATGATGACAAAATGATTCAGGGTGACAAATGTAAAAAGCAGAAAGATAGTTCGTTTTTTGTCTCCCTTCCTCTCTCTCTCTCTCAAAATACGTGGTGTACTCGTGCTCTCACTCACAGTAGTAGGCACTCTCTCACTCACTCTCAGTCCTTTTTTTCTTTGACTGCTCCTGTGTGAGTCCCGCGGTAATCATAGTAATAATATGAGTCTATTGAGTCCATTAAGGGATTTGATTGCTTTCGCAATGACAGTATGACATGAGTTTCCTCAAAGTGAAAGACTCTCTGTTGGAAAAAAAACTTGTAGGAGGTTGTGGTAGAAAGGGAGCCCACATGAAAAATATATTACAGACGAGGCTGACGGGGACGACGCCGTGTTGGCGCTGCATAAATATGCTGGAATTGTAAGGCTAACTTGCAAAAAAAATTAAGGAGGAGAGTGAGAGAGAAGCAAATGATAATGATGATAATAATGTTGTAGGAAATTCTATTATTTGCATTAGGATAATACACACCAGCCCACATGAATATGCCTTCTCAAAACCGCTTTTGTAATGGAATATGAGAAAGAAATAATGATTATATTGTGCGTGTGTTTGCCTTTCCTTGCGGGAGCCAAGACTTGACTCTCACAGAGATTCCTGTCAAAAACTACACCAAAAAATATTATGTATACCACCGGCGACGAGAAGAAGGCGAAAAAAACTCACTCATGGAAACTTGTACAAGCACTAGTGTAGTTTAGTAATATCATAGTGATGATAATGATGATGGAAATGACTATCATTTATTGACAATAATGGTAATGGGCTTGCTTGCTCTCATTTTCCTCTAGGCTGATATGGAAAAGTAGTCCGAAGACGAGTTTTCTTTTACTCATACAGTTCCTCCTTTGAGCATGCCTATTAACTACAATTTGATAAAGGATATTGGGCATTTTTATTTCTTCAAAGGATACCATTATTTAATTACCTTAGTTAATTAGAAACTTTTGAATCTTAATGGTATAGAAGGGGGTTTTGAAGAAGATGAGTAAGAAGCTACGCAAAATAAATGAGGAATTGTTCCTCAACTTCTCAAATTAATAAATCTTGGCTTAATAACAAAAACACCGCCTGGAATGATTTTAAAAGGGATAATATGAAAGAAATATTATTTATTCTTGTTGTGTTCTCCCTCATGGCTAGGATTCCTTACGGTGATAAAACACATGATATGAGTAACTTTGAGAATATGTGACTTCTCTGAAGGAATCATAAGGAGCACACAAGAGGGTGGAAACCTTCCTCTAAAAAAACTTTTTTCCAAAATAATGCAATCCATGCACACGACGTTGATAGAGGTAAAGTCGTGAAAAGGAAAAAGAAACTAGACAAGTATAATAGCCTTCGTAGTATCATCATCATCCTCACGAACAATGCAAACTTTTTTTCTCTCTCTGAATTCCCAGAAGGAATACATCTATAGTAAAAGAGAAGACAAAACTCCAAGAAATTCCCTTTTTTCTCTACAACCATATCCATCCTCTCGTGTTTCTTTGATCATAGATAGAAGGGCGGTGTGTGCACCCAGTCTCCAGCATATTTTCTCCGTTTCCTTTACCGGCAAACAAAAAAATGCCATTTTATTACAGGATAAGTTTGCACAGAGAAAGATTGTGTGGTATATTTATTTCAACATTGGGTTGTACACCAACCATACCATAATCCTAGAAATATGTTTGCTGGAGAGGAAAAAAAACTTGCTTTCATGTGTTTCCTCCTCCTCAAGTAAAACTCCAAAAGGTATACCATCAGTTGCTCAGAAAAAGCCGCTGCATCCCACATCCATTGACAGATATATCCATATCTCCACCCAGACAAGAGAAAAGAGGAAAAAATAGAGAGAGAGAGAGAGAGAAAAAAAAAAGTCGTTTTTATTCACCGCTCCTGCTCTCGGGTGTTTGACTTGACTCAGCCCAGCTATAAAATACTCTGTGTGAGTAGAGGAATAAAAGTGAAACGAAATGAAAAATCTTTTTTCTATGGATGTGACATGAATAGGAATGGGATAATAGTGAAGGTATATTGTGCTGTGGGGTGAGGGGGGCTATAGGTATATTTTACATTTTCTAAATTCATCACACATATTTTCTCCCCTTTAGAAAAAAATATACATGAGCACGTATCAACACCAAGTCTATATAAAACTGTAGTAGATTGATCCTCCTTTTTTCTATTTTTTTTCCTCTATCTTCTTCTCTTTTCTCCTTTTGCTTGCGGCCCTTGATTCATGTTGAAGATGGGTTGTGGAAATGTAGGAACTTGTTTCCCATCTTCTTTTCCCATTTCCCATGTCAAGCCTTTCGGCTCCACACATAGTTTCTTTGTGAACCTGGAACACTTACAGAATACTATAGACATTAGATGGCATTCAATATATAAAAATGTGAAGAGTGGTATGAAGTTTTTGAGAGGAAAAAGGAACATTTGCCAGGGAAAAACATACGATTCCGACCCATCTCAACCTCAGTATTTTTCCCTCTTCTTCTATGGTATTCATGTCGTGCATAGAGCATGCATTGTAAAGTGAGTGAGTAAGTAGTTCTCTGTCTCTCTCTCTGGTTGTGTTGCTGTTTTTGAGCGGAGGGAAAAGAGAGCAACTTTTTCCACTAGGGTGGATTCCTATAATATCATGACCTCGTGGAGACGCCAACTGCATTTATAAATGTTAAGTGTTATACCGACAGAGAGATACTTTACTTTTTCATGTACTCCATATTTCCACAAGGGCTTTTTATACATTACAAAAAGAAAGGATATACACATGCTCAACTTGCTCTATCTCCTTTTCTCCGGAAGAGAGAATGGGGAATCAAGGAAGTTATTTTGGAATTTCTTGTGAAAACTTGAGGAAATGTGAAACCACAAAATGGGAAGGCTATCAAGATGATAACCCTCATTTTCATGGGGAGACATGGAGAGAAGAAGAAAAGTTCCATGGTGAACATAAGTTTTACCTCCATTTCCATTCCAGACGGGAGAAGGTGGATTTTAGGGAGACACTAAAATCGATGAATGGAAGATAGGCAATATATTTTTATTAGAGTTGCCGCACCACACTATTTTTTTCTTTTCTAGTTGGATATCTCTCCATTTCCTACCATGATGATATCTACCCAAAAAAATCCTTATTTTGTCGACACGGGATCTCTATTATGACACGTACTTCTCACGTCTCCAATTACTACATTACAATTCATTACGAGTTTTCGTCCATGGGAAAAAAAGAGTTGGATAAAAGTAGCATGAATAATGAGAACAAAGAATATTCCTCGGGTTAGTTTATTTTCCTGGATAAAAAAAAACTTTTCCAAGTTCAGCATCCCTTTCCAAAAGTGAATTTAGACCCACCTCAGGAGTCACATTGAAACAGGGATAATAATCCTCTAATAATCCTCTTTTTTACCACCAAGCGAGCCCTTTTATTTTCAAAATAAAAGATTGTCAGACTTCCACAAGCAAACGAGCGGATGGACGCCACACTCTTTATTAGTGTGTCTGCTTGAAAAAGAAGAAGAAAGAATTGTAACAATTTTTATTGTCTCTTCACAAACTAAAGTATTGCAGAGAATATATAAAACTCCATGAGTTACATATTATTACCCCATAAATGGTTGACATTTAGTTGAAAACGATTTTTTTTCCGGGTAGCACGTTCCATTCCAATCCATTTGGTTTACATGCATCCTATCCATGCCGCCACACATGACCAGCTACCATTCCGCTGTGTTTAACCCTCGTTTCGCAGCTCCTTCAAAAGCCATATGGAAAATATATGCTTTTATATTAGTTTTACTTACATCACACACTCCACTCCATTCACCACACCACAGGACCATTTGCACCATTCACCAGTATTACTATTATTACAAGGAACTCTAGCAGAGCGTCTCCTTCACGCGAGACCAGTAGTCAAATCGCTATTAGTTTTGTGGTCGTGCCGTGGTCTTGGTAGCTAATGTACCATCAAAACACGTGAACCCTATACCATTACTTTTTTCCGGAATAAGTATATACTCCAAGTTTAAGGCGTTGTCTAGCACAATTGTAATCCAAACCCTTGAGTTCATTTCCTCATGTAAATGTTATTCCATCTGGGTAGCATACACGTATTTTACACTTTTTGTTTGGAGATCATCATCTCAACATTATTTACTTTTAAAGGGATTCTCTTCTTTTTTCCCCTTCTTTTTCCTCAGAACATGTTGAGTCATCCGTCGTCCTTGTCACTCTTTTCGAGTAAGTTGTATATATGTTACAGAGATTAGGAGAAATCAAGAAATTTCCCTTGTCCATCAAAACGTTTATTGTCCTTTTCCATGAAAACTTATCCTGTTATGCCGACATCCGTTAGGAGTAGATTAGCTATTATCACAAGTTTACATCTCTGTTTCTCCTTATCACATAATGTAATGCTAGAGCTGATGTTTTTTTATTGTTGTTATAAGCGGACCACTTCCGGTGTGTACATTGTTCTAGTGAATGTGGCGACATGATGATTATTACATTGGTGGACGTGCTTCTTGTCAGGATACATGAATACATGGGGAGAGAGAGAGAGAGAGTAGCCAATTTACGTTTTTTTGTGAATAGCGTGAGTAAGTCTAATTAAAGGTGGCTGGTTGTCGTTTGTAATCCATTTTCACTTGATTTCCTCAGGTTGAGTTTATCAATAGGATCTTGATGATGGCGAGTTTTATTTTAAAGAAAAATTATATCCCTCTTGTCTTCATATAAATCGCTATTGGATTAGAAAGTAATTACTTGACCATTATATACTCCTGCCATTTTTGAAGGGTGGTGAGCTCCCCGTGATTATTTGTTATTAGCAGCAATTATAGTCGTGATAATGGGTGAAAAATGTTGCCCTCAGTGGGACCATTGGGGAAGGCGAATTTTCTCAAAGAAAATGCAATAAAAACCAGTTTCCTTTGTTCCTCCTTGCATGCAACAGTATTCATTTTTCATGTAATGAAATTGTATAGAATACCGTAGCTGACATGTCACATGTGAAACGGGACAACACTCATCTTCATTTTTTCCTGCTGACTGGTGGATCCTCCAGATGGAAAAAGAAATCCTACAATATTGATGGCAATGGCATAGGTGGCATGGTAAGAGACACGAGGGGATAGATTGTCAGAGGATAAGTGCTTTATCAAAGTGTGTAAGATTCGAGAGTGGGATAAAGCGTTACACAACTCTTCAGATCAGATCACATCCTTAAATGATCTCCGACACGATATACGACTCCCTGAGAAAGTTACACTTGGAGCAATCTTAAACAGCCGGGAAGTCAATAGATTTTTTTTTCTTTTCGATCTCTCTTTCCCTCAGTTTGTGGAAGGTTCTAGAAGAAAAAAAACTAAAGATATATGGTTAGTAAACGGGAGAAAAAGGAAGTTGAACACTTTTAGCAGTAACATAAAATGTAATATATGACTTGAGGTTGCTCCCATAATGGCACTTTGGCTAGTTGTGACGATCCACCAAATAAATCGATCCATTTAAATGCTCATCTTATCCTCTTTCTCGCTATATCAATATATTATTTTGTTCCAGTTGTGTGTGCATTCCAGAGCTCTGGAAAGAGAGAGAGAGAAAATGGGAGAGGGGAAGAATAACAAGTGGAATTTTTTCTTCACTTGCTTTCCATCACTTCATACAGAGATTGTTGGACTCGTTTAATAATAACGTTGCTTGTGAGTTAAAAGTTTAGCTGCAAGTTTGTAAGAATAACTTTGTTCTTTTATTAGTATCCTGCCAATATGATTTTTTCTTTGGTACACTTCTTTGTACAGTTTCATACGTATTTCCTATCGTGCCTAAGCTTTAAACTAGAACATGACCAAGTCGACAAAGTGATACAGATTACTACTTACAAGAGATAGAAAGGCTGCTTCTATTCCTTCTACCTTGAACGATGTATGAGTCACCACGTGCTACTCCACACCACAAAACTCCCTTTATGCATATAAGCGTATGTCAATGCAGGATCTGCATTTGTCACTTCTACATGAGATTCCTCTACATTGTATCCCTTCTATATTTACATTTTTCATTTATCATCACAAAATCTACTTACTTGTCACTTGAATCCTTTACATATGGAAAACGTACTCATTCTTCAAAACACTAAAAATACACTTGACTTCTCAATAACACCTTCGATAGCTCAGTTGGTAGAGCGGAGGACTGTAGTAGGGAACTTCCCTTTCAGAAATCCTTAGGTCACTGGTTCAAATCCGGTTCGAAGGAATACCTTTTTGCTCCATTTTTGTTGCTTTTTATTTTATGGGAGTAAGAAAATGCACATGTATGACAAATACTTAAGCTTATCTATTTTTTTTATTATCTAATAATTATTATGAATATATACACAGGCTGCTTAAGCATATTATGTCTCCAAGTGAAATAACTGACGATGAGTGTTTTCCCCAACTGAAAAAAAAGTGTCCAAGATACTGATAATCTTTTCCCTTGTCCATCTCTCTTTCCATCATCATTCACTTCACCCAACTTGTTTTCCCTTCTCCAAAAACATCCCCTCTCAAAGAAAAAAAATCCATCAGGGTTGAATAGAAAGATAAGATTAATGTAGAAAATACTTCTCAAAGAGAAAAAAAATCCACTCCGAGCAACCTTCCTTACAAGAGAGAAAGATACTCCCCACTCATGATGATCCTCGTTGAAAAAGAGAGATTCTCTTGTCTTTTTTTCTGGTGACTCTCCCTCTCATCTTCTTTTCTGTCCAGTGGACTTTTTTTTTTCTTGTTCAAGCTTCGTTTCTCCATCTTTCAATAATATACCACTAATACACATCTAAATTCCCATTTCGTCTGTATGGTCTTTTTTCCTGAAAAAAAATCGTTTTTTTCTCATATCCCGATTTCCTTCTTGGTAATAGCCACTTTCTTTCTTTTTCTTCTACTTGGATCACTTCTTTTACTAGCTGCAGTGTACAAAGATAAAAACCTAAATATATATCCAATTCCTCTGTAAATATCTCTCCCTACATTCCCGAAAAAGGAACCAATGAAGCCAGTCCAACAAATATATACTCATTCTGAGCACACACGCGGAAAAACCCGCGGCGAGCATCCTATATCCGTATTTTTATTATATTGCTTGAATCCCACAGCCAAGAGGAGAATCTCCAAGAAAAAAAACAGCTTCAAGCTTTTCTCCTCCCATCTTGGGAAAAAGTACACAAGGAGAATACCCTGTCTTTTTTCTCCGACTCGGAGTCAAGTTTCGTTTATCTTTGTTGAGCGTTGAAAATGAAGAGGATTTTTTTTCTTCTTCTCTCTCAAGTCAGAGTTTTTTTTCCCTTTTTACATCTCTGCATGGTTGGTTGATATTACATGATGTTAGCTCAATGAAGAGTATATTTTTTTTCTCTTCTTGAGAGTTTCCCTTTTCTCTGTTGGTTAGCTTCAATGGACATTATCCAGAAAAAAAGGATCGTGTGGTGTGTGTGTACATAGTTTATTCACGCATCGTATCCTCGAGTGCACATCTCTTCTCTCTCGTTGAGTGATGATATACACTTTGAAACCGATAGGAGTCACCGAAGCTTTGAGAGAAGAGGGAGAAGAAAAAAAGAATCGATGAATCTATCTCCAGTTCCATTCCCTTCATTCATTCCAGTCCATATCCGTGTTTACATTGTATAGAGTATATTCCAGGAAGAGAAGGGAAAAAAAGCTCTGGAGAAGAAAAACGAAATCATAAAATATAGGTTTTCCTTTCATGTTTTATATAGGATATAGTTAACAGCTTGGAACAATATGTTTTTCCAGGGTATGGAAGAGCAGCCAAGGGATGAGAAAGACAAGGCACGTCTCCTTGGTTGGCTTCACCCAGGAGCCTCTTATTCGTATTGGTTTCCGTTTAGTTGAGTTTCCTTTGGTTTCCGCAAGATTCAACTTCAATCTCGTTCTCGTTTTTTTCTCCGTCTCCCTTGCGGTCGAAACTTTTTTTGTCTTGATATGCAACACATATATTCTCTTTCTTGTTTCCGTTCCTGATTGCTCACTAGGAGGGAGGAGCTCAAAGGGGAAAATATAAATCTGCACAGTGGATATATTTTTTCTAACATGGTCATGTTTTTTGAGTAAATGGTGAAAAATCAGGGTGGCTGCTGGAATTAGTGTGGAAAACGGCATCAATGTGAAATTTCCAGTTGGTTCGCATTTGTTTTTTGCGGACTCGGTCGTCTACAAATTTGAAATGGTTTCACTTGGTCATTTATAAGAACGTGATGCGTGAAATGGTATATTTGGTTTGCGAACTGTGACGGAGCGACGGACTGTAAAGTAAAGAGGTTGAATACAAATTAGTACGGCTTACGACAACACTTCATATTATACTTATCATGTATCATGCATCTCATCTAAAGTGTGTATCACTTCATGTACTTTTCATTGAGGCATTAGCAATACGAGAGAGATAAGGATGCTGGCTCAAATATGCAAAAACCACATGAGTCCAAAGTGAAACTACTATTTCTTTTTCTTCATCCTTCCATAAGCAACCTTCGATTAGCTCAGTTGGTAGAGCGGAGGACTGTAGTAGGGAACTTCCCTTTCAGAAATCCTTAGGTCACTGGTTCAAATCCGGTTCGAAGGAATACTTTTTGCTCCAATATTTCTCAAATTTTCTGCTTTGATTTTGTTTATTTGAATGTTTAAGGGAAGGAATATTAGAAAATGTTTTTTTCTTCCTTAAAAATCACCTTTAAGACCTTGCTTTTAGCGCTACAGCATATTGTAGTTTGGAATGAATGCAAGATTAACTTTTGACGTGTAGCAATAGCAATAATGAATGTTTTTGTTTTTATTACAGAAATTGGAGGATCGCAAGGACGTACTTGGATTGACGCGTAAAGGTATGAGATCATATATTTTTGTTATTTTAAACTTCATTTCACACCACTTACTACAAAATCTTAATGGAGTAGCCCTATCAATTCATAGTAGACATTTCGTTCGTGTTCGTAAGCAGAAAAGAATTCATTTCTATCCCATGAACGCCTGTATTTTCCAAAGTGGGTGACCTTGGTTTTTCATATCTTCTCATCGGGCTGCTTCCGTCTCTCCGTCTGTCTCAATTACTGTCTCAAGTCGGTTTCTACCAGACACAAATAAATAAACAACTTCTGGATAGATATTTTTTCATAAATATATCACAAGTAGTTGTACAGGGAAAACCTCTCATCATTTCCTTTCATGTTCGTCATATAATATCTACCAAATCTTTACAATCATCTCGTTGACTTCTTTACGCATAAATTCTCCTTTCCCAGCTTATTCACAATTTTGTACAATGACACTCATTGAACCAAATGTAATATTCGAATTATTTCCACACTAGATATCCAAATTGATAGAAACTAGATAACAAGATCAAAATACGAACCAGCAGCAAAAAAATTCACCGTCGGGCTGGATTCGAACCAGCGACTTGAGAATTTCCGAAGGCCAGTTGGCTATCTCGGTCCTCTGCTCTACCAACTGAGCTACCGATAGCTCCTTGAAAGAGGGTCTGGGTTTTTACCAATTTATGGAAAATCCATTATTTCAAAAATACATGAATGACTACATGGCAAGCATCAAATAGGACTGCGTGTGGTATGAATGAGTACGTTGTTTTGTGGTAAACAATATAAACATGGAAAGTCTTAGAGACAATTGCTCTTCCTCTGATCCTGCATTGACCTACTCATATCTTCATTATGCATAAAGGAAATATGATCGTACCGTACTGGACTGGAACGTAAGTAAGTGTGTGGTGTGGTGGGTGACTTACACATGATCAAGATCACAGAGTCGGAAGAACGACAGTATGATCTATTTATACAAACTCGGTCGGACTTTTCTGACTTACTCACTACTACATTCCTTTTGTGGCTAACACTAAGAGACAACAGATATTACCAAGTCGCATGCAGTGATGCATATATACAAAGGCTGTTCCTATTCCTCCTTATCTTGATCACTTGTAAGTCATCTCGTGCCCTGTAATCATTTATGTACATTGGAGACAAGGAATTTCGATAAATTTGTAAAAACACAGAATATTTTTCAAGGAGCTCTCGGCGGCTCAGTTGGTAGAGCGGAGGACCGAAATAGCCAACTGGTCATCGGAAATTTTCAGGTCGCTGGTACGAATCCAGCCCGACAGCGAATTTTTTGCTGCTGGTTGGTATTTTGATCTTGTTATCTAGTTTCTATCAATTTGGATATCTAGTGTGGAAATAATTTATACTAAAATACATTTTATATCTCCGTACATTACGTCTTTGGTTATTGCACAAGATTTAGTAATTAGTTTTATCTCTAAATATCATTATAAGCCAATGAACATCCTTAGAAGGGTGAAATACGGAAAAATTGAATTAATTATAATTTTTCGCTTCATACCTACTGCTTCTGCTTTAATTAGATCATTCCCAGTATCAATGTGAGAGGTTTGTGGTGAGTCATTTTTATTTTTCCCAATATGAAAGAAACCTTTTCATGGAGGAAATGATGAAAGTGTGAATGCACTCTTGTAACGATGAACATGAACACTCAAAAAATATTTTTCTAACTCATGTGCCCCATCATCACATCCCATCCTTATGTTTTTCCACGAGAGAGTCCAGATCCATGGAAAACCTCCAAGTGTCATGTTGGATAGAGTTGATGGTACATAATATCCTTTAATAGGGGTGGAAAACAGTTCTCCAAGGGAGAGAATCATTACTTGCGATACTTGTGGTTTGCTATCATCCTCGTATCCTTTTACGACACCAGCATTACCATGTTCCTCAGTACAATTTCCGAGTTCTTTCACTCCACCAGAGAGAAGAAAAGGGTCATTACTTGAAAACTACTTTTTTCCCTTATAACCCGAAAAGTATTATCCTCCAGACAAGTTTTTTTTTGTGATATGAGAAGTGTCTGTATTACGACATCCTTTAAAATGACGATAGTTCTCAATGTGCTTTCGTTTTTCTCTAAAAAAAGAAAAGTCGCTTCCCTGGAAAAGGGTTTTACAACTACTTTTAGATTTCCCTTTTCCCTCGCTTATGATTATGTGACTGTCATCCCTAAATCCGCCATCATGAACCAATTCCATAGTGTTTTAAGTCAGCCGTTTAAAAAAATTATTGCTGCATTTACACTAGCGACACTGTTAACGCTTTTATGGCGTCGTTGTCAACCTAGCTTGAGAAAGGAAACTGTATCCAGAAATGGATTGTTTTTTTTCACCATCAGATTTTTTCTCGTCTTTTTTATGTCATTTTCCACCTCATCACTTTCAACGACTATATTGTTTCGTTTTTTTCTTCTTTGGCCTTACAAACCAATAAAAAGAGGAAATATGAGTCGAAAACAGTTTTTAAATTTGACTCCTTTTCTTTTTTTTACATCTTCAAACCACAACCTACTTTTTGAAACTAGATTTTTCTTTCTTACCCCACTACTCTCCATCTCTGTTTTCTTTTCATTCCTAAGTAAAAGATTACTAAAGGATGCTTCTCTAAAGATACCGATGATTAGGATGAAGAGAGGATGTGATGTGTATAATAACGAGTGAGGATAATTATGTGGTATGCTCCCTTCTATTTTTCTCCACTGTAGTACATCATATCTCATAGAAAAAGGGGAAATACCAGCATAGAATTCTAATGCAGGCTTTCCTTCTCCCCTTTTCATTGTCAATCTTTTCCAAGAATCCTGCCATTTATTTGCTAGGAGTAAGCCAACAAAAAAGACTAATATATATTTCCTTTCAGACCCCAAACTCATACAGACTTACTTAGTTAATGATTCAATACTAAAAGGAGGGAAAAAAGGAAGTGGAGAGTGGAGATACCTCTACTGGTAGACTTTTTTTTCATCTTGTTGATTAGCTTGAGTCGTGATGTGATCCATCCCAGACTTTTTTTATTCTCTCTTCTCTTCTATTGCTAATTTCCTCTGAACTTTTCTCCTCTCTCTCTCTCTCTCTTTTCCCCATTGAGACAAACACTATTATTTCGTTTACCGACTCTCCGAGCTAGACTATTTTTTCATCAGTTTTCTAGCTCTCTCTAGATAAAAAAAATGTTAAGGGTGTATACGACCTTTTTTTCTTTTTTTTCTCGTTCCCAGCAAAGTTAAGTGGTGGTACGAGTGGCAGCTCTTTTTCCTCTCAATGTCAGATTCAAGTGTGTTGATGACTGGATAGCATTAGTGCTGATGAAGACAGCATTCCATTCAGGGGACCATAGAAGAGAATTAATTATTAGCTAAATGATCCTCTCGTTTCTCCCTATATACAGTAGAAGAGAGAGAGAGAGAAAAGAGTTTACTCTAGAGTATTTATATTACCAACTCGGCAGACTCTTGGGAGGGAGAAAGAAAGCAAACATTCCACCTCCACCACCTCATGTTTTTTTGTCTCTCTCATTTTTGCAATATTGTGCGGAAAATAGATTGCAAGTATGTGTGTGTGTGTGTGCTATAAGGATATAGCTCTCATGAATTTTTATGGACATTAAGACAACAGAGTGAAGCCATTAGCTAGCTCGTATTTAACTGGTGTCTAGAATGTTGCTTAGAAGAAGAGCACAAAACATTTTATTATTATTTTTTCTCCGCTCACTGTTAAATATTCATGTAAAAGTTAGCCCGACTCATAAATTAACAACTATTTCCCACCTTTTTCCCTTCCTTGAGATGAAAAATGAATGCATGACTCTTAATAAAAGAGACTTGAAAGGGGAAAGAACAAAAGGAGAGGGGAAAGTAGGAAAAGGAAAATTATATGGTGAAATGATTGGTTGAGATTTTTATTTCATAGTGGAAAAGAGAGAGAAAAAAAGAAGAAAAAAATCTCTCTGAAGATTTTTTCCCCTCTTCGTTCATTCACTTTTCTCTTGAAATATATACATCATCTTTTTCCACTTTTTTTCTTCTCTTTATGTCTCGTTACCCTTGCAGAGCTTCCTTTTTAAGAGAAATTCCTCCAAGATACGGAGAAAAGAGAGTTTCTCTAAAAATTGTGGAAAAAATCTAAAGAAAAGAAAGAGAAAAAGATGTTATGTCAGATACGGTTGATCCCTGGTGTTCCATAGTTTAACATATGCATACATAAGCATTAACATGCCAAAGGAAAGGGAAAAAATGAGCCTCATATATTTCTATCTCAGTCCCTCCCTTTTTTTCTCTCGGCTCTACTTTGACTGAATGTTGTCAAAAGGATGAATCTGGATAAAGATAGAGAGAGAAATACATTTTATGGAGTATATCTTCCCTTCAAAGAAAAAAACTCCTCAATCCTTATATTTTTTTATCCTTCACACAGACACATGGTGAAAGGAAGGTATAAAAAGAAAAGTATCAGAGAGAGAGAGAATGAAGCCGACTCGGAAAGAAGAAGACTTTGAGAGAGAAAAAAGTTGTTAATAAAGACGCTCTCTTTTTTCCACTAAAAAGTGCTGCTCCAAGCCAGTACATTTTTTTCTTCTCTTTTCCCACAAGCTTTTGACTTCACCAGAAGCTCCCCTTTTTCTCCTCAGGCTTTTCCCCTTTATATTCTTTTCTTGGAAACATTTTTCCCCCGGTTGAGTATAAACGTTGATGCTACAAGGTTGAAAGGTATAAGAAAAGGAGCAAAGGCTGAGAAAGAAAAAAAAGGTGCAAGCCTTGGATTTCCTTTAGTTGCCCTTTTCCTCACCAATATACACAGAGTCAGTGTTGGACTTGGAACACTCAAATCCATAAAAAACCGCGAGAAGGAAGCTCACTGTCGGAGGAGGAAAGGAGAAGAAAAAAATATACTCTTAGAAAAAAAACTCTTCTAGGTTATTCTTCCCAACTAACATTACACTCTTACTTGACTATTCTCTCGTCATCATCATCATCGACTATCCTTTTTTTCTTCATCTTTTTTTCTTCCCTCCGTCTTTTTTATTCTATGCTCTGGTTTCCCTTTAGGACTAAGAGAGAGGAAAAATCGATCATGGAGGTTTTTTTCTTCTTTCTTTAGCTTTTCTTTTTCTTCAAGAGGAAACATTACTTGGGATGTTATACAGTGGTTATGCTCGACGCGAAGGTCTTTTCGGCTTGCCCTCCTGGCCTGCCCCTACACACACTACTACTCATTCACTTCCCAGTCAACTTTTTTTTTCTCTCTCTCTCTCTCACTTACTTTCCCTTAGTAATGAATTCCACTTTCGTAAAAAAAATATAGAGATAGACATGGAGTAGAAAATCCTGAAGAAAAAACGGAATGAAATAGAGTTGTATAAAAAAGTGAAGGAAAACCTTATGCTGTGAGAAGGAGAGGATTGCATTGTATTTTTTGTGCTTGAATGCCAACTAATGTTTAGTTGAACTTGGTGGTGGTAGTGAAGCTCTTATCTTTTTTTTTCTTTTGGAGAGAAATAATATGTAAAAGAAAGAAAAACTTGTTCAGGGAATGGAGAGGATACTAGAGGGAGGAAAAAAGAGATAGCGTGTGGATTGTGTGGATACAGGATTCTTTGAAAGATTTACCTACTCTCTTCTCTTATCTCGTCTTCATCCTCTATTTTCTTAAAAGAAACATGAGCTAAGCTCTGAGTATTTTGGAGAGGGCGAGATACAATGTGAGTTTCAAGTTTGCAAGTTTTTTTTTCTTTCTCTCTATTTTGTCGAGGATGTGATAGGGAGAAGAAGAAGAAAATTCAAATAGATTTTTTTCTTCTTATTCTTTCTCTCAGCTAACTTTGGGAAAAGGAAATTGTGCGAGAATCTTTTTTTTAGGAACATCCTCCACACAAAAGAGAAAAATATGTAGGGATATTGTATGCATATTTTTTGTAGAGAGAAAGAAAAACTTCAAAGTCTTTAAGGAAGGAGGAGAAAGTTTTTCTTTCATTCTCGTTATCTCAACTTGAACTCTTTTTTTATGTGCAGGCATGCATATCATTTTTTAAAGCGGGTTCTACTGTGATTTCCTTTCTTGGAATGGGAATATATATATATTCTCTTGTGGTGGTTTTCTTTGCTTAGGTTATTTTCACTTTTACAAGTGATTAGAATTGCGATAAAAGAATTTTTGGGGAATGTTATTCCTTTGTCATTTTTCATTCGAAAGTTTGGTTATGCTTGAGAGAGAGAGAGAGAAAAATCATAATAAGAGCATAATCTTCTCTAGATTGAATAAACTATGTGAGTTTTCTTTTCTCTTTTTGTCCTTTCCCATTTTGATGAAAAACCAAACTTTTTATTCCATTAGTGGAAAGTGAATTGGGAGATATTAAAAAGGAGAGAGAAAGTGAGTGAGTTGTCGTTAATGTAATTCATATCTGTTAAGTGTCTTTATATTCAATAATATTCCTTATATGTTCAGTCATAATGGGAAGGAAGATGGTGATGATGATCATCGCACCCAACTATTTTTCTTTCTCTCTTGTGTATACTTTGTGGAAAATTTCAACCTTTCCTTCTCCCTCCTCCTTTTCTCCCTGATGACAGCCCATTGTGTGTCTCCGTGTGTGCATACATTATTCTTGAAGTTACTTACATAAATGGAACATTTTCCCCTTTTTTTCTTAGCCTCCACCAGCGAACATGATTATCACGGTAATAATATTATAATCTGGTCGGCAGAATAAGTGTATTAGCATGGGTAAGAATCAAAAGACTGGGATTTTTTCTTTGAGGAGGAAAAGAAGCACACACTTGAATGAGTAAAGAGGGAATGGAAAAAGAGAAAAAAGAAACAGCAAAGCGAGAGTACACACAATAAAAGGTGGATTGAAGACCATGAAACCTTTTCTTTTCAGTGGTGCTCTCCTCCAAAATGCACACATGAGAGGAGCTTCTTGAAAAACGAGGAGGGAAATAAAAGGAGGTATTTTTCCTCTTTCTACTTTCTATTGTAATATGTACAGGAACAAAACCTCAGTGTTGGATAGAGTAGTAGTGCGAGCTGGATTATTTTTTGTGTTGAGAAGAAAGGAGAAAAAAGTAAAATCGGAGAGAGTTTTTATACATGCATTAGTTAGATTTTAGCATGAAACTCAGAAGCGTGAATATATCTATTTAGCTGGTGTCTACTTTTTTCTCTCTCATGGTGTGGTTGAGAGAGCGGGTAAATGACTAGCTGAGAATGGGGAACACTTTTTGCATACATCCCCTCCTATTTTTCTCTTGGTGAGTGACTACTTTCATCTTGAACCGAGGACAAGACGGCCAACTGACAAATGGAGAAAGTATGCTTTTTTCCTCTTCTCTCCTTTTGTAGTAAAACTTGTTTTTCCACTGAGCTCACTCTAAGAGAAAAAGGGAAGAAGGGAGCAGGAGGAACTTTATTTTGTAAAGGTTGTGACGTGGTCTCTGTTGATTTTCTTTGGTCTTTGAGCCTGTCTTTTTTTCCCTAGTTTCCCATCTCTCTTCTTCTCTCATGGATAAGCTCTGGTGGCTAAGGAAATAAATCGAGTTGGTGGTGTAGTGGAAAGAGAGTTTTTCCTCTGTAGTCTTTCACAAGAGCAGTCTTCCTTGAAGATTGAAAGAGAGGGAGAGAGAGAGAGGATGAAGGAAAAAATTGACTCGTATTTTTTCCTGAGGTTATTTAAGTTTTGCAGATGAGGTGCTTCACTTGATGAGCGTATTGTATTCTAAGTTTTCTTCAGACTGGAAAGGTCTAGAAGTGGGGGATTTGAGGTTGAAGAGTATTTTTAAATTAAAATTGAAAAAAAAACGGAGCAAGAAGGGTTTTTTTCTCTTTAGGGAGCTTTCCACAAGGAGTTTGAGATTTAGAAAGGAGAGAAAGATTAATGCTCCATGAGTGACCACATTTTTCCAATGGATATTTCACTTTAGAGGCTGATGGAGGAAACAAACGTGATATATTATTGACATTCCTAGCAGATATAATAATTCTTGGCTCAAATCAGATTTCCGATTGACTTTTGCTGACTTGTGAATTTCCCCTACCTATGATATAAATACTAGAGGCTTGGTGTCCTCTCTGAGAAAAAAATGGAAGGGGAGTAGGGAAGGAAGTGCAAACTGGGAGTGAAGAATTGGACCAGATTCTTGTGTACCCTTTTCCCATAAATCATCCAGTTCCGGTGGTAGCGGTGAGCCTTGAGTCTACCGTGGTTTCTATCTCCGTCACAGCAGGTCCTTTTGGGTGGGTTACAGAAGACTGGAAATTGAACGAGATAAGACAAGCTGGTGAAAGACGCTTTTGTTCTCTCGTTGTCGCCCTATGGGCTCACTTCCTTTCTCTTTCTTTTGCCTATTCCCACTCTTCTCATTGATTACTTCATGATGGTGTAATATTTTCAGCTACGTTTTCAGTCTCTTCGTGCCTTTCGGCACTATAGCTTTCTTTCGTCTTTAAAAAACATATCAAACCCAGCGGAAATTGAAGCTGCTTAGAGAAAATTTTCTCACCTTCAAGCCATCTGCTCCCTTGTCTTTCCTTTTTTTGGAATAATGAACTCATAGAAAATTTGACTTTTGAAAGAAGCTGCTGAGAGAAAAGAAAAGAAAAAGAATTTTTTCTTCTCAATAAGTAGGAAATGGTTGGGCTTGTATGATGATTCCATTTAATGTCAACTCCACAGAGAGGGGAAAATCCTTGACGGTGACAGGGACACAAGGGAAAGTCTTAAAGCGAAAAATTACCCCACATTACTTGTTTCCCGTGTGTTGTTTTCTTCTACAATATTTTCCCTTTTTACTTTCCCTCCTTCAACTCTTCCAACTGAGAAAAGTGGGGAAAAAGTTTTCCTAACAATATCCCTCCTTAATGTATATCCCTTTGGAGATTGGCAAGTGTAGCTCGTGTCGTTATTTTCCTCTTTGTCTTCTTGTTTACTTGAACATAATGGATAAAAGAGGGAAATAAATAGTGGAAGTGGGAGAGAGAGAGTTAGAGAACAAAAAAATCTCTTCAACTTTTTCTTCTTCTTCGGAATAGAAAAAAAAACCTTTTGTATATTTGTATCATAGCTGGGGAAAAATACCAGTGTGGATTGTTTGGTGAAAAGAAGAAAAAAAATCTTTGTACTTTTGACACAAATACATATTATTCCTGAATATACACACCATAGGTATAGACGAAGCTTGCCTGGAGAAAACATTTGTGAAAGGATAAGAGAGAAAAGAGTCGGAATTCCGAGAAGGCCAGCAGGGCATCAAGTATGCTGGTTTGGTTTGCTGACTTTTGTCTTCATGTAATCCTTATGGTATACTCACAGCCTCTGTGAGATTCTGTTTTTTATAAACCCACATCTCTCTTCTCCATATGGAGAGACATGTCACTAGGTTGCTTTTTCTGTGTATTTTACTAGGAAAAAACGAGAAGAAAAAATCAGATTTTTTCTTCTCTTTTTCTCTCGCTCTCTACTTTTCTACTCTAGTGCATGTGGGTGTATAAGAGGGTTTATAGTGACTTAAGATGTTGTGTCATGACACAACGTCCCATTCTCAACCTCATCTTTCATCTCATTCTCATCTCCTTTTTTCCCATTCTTTTCCTTTCATTTCCTTTCTTCTTTTTTGTTTGACGAGCTTTAGATGAAAAAAAGCCTGGGTGGTGGAGAGTGAGGATAAAGAATAGAGTTTTTTCTCTCATGTTTGTGTTTTCCCGTCTTGTCTTTCCTTTCCTGTGGTAGGGAGAATGGTATGGTTGAAGAAAAATGTCTGTGAGTGTGGTAGATCCCGACAAAAAAAATCGTATAATACGACATGCTCCAAGAAAACGGGAAAAAGAATGAGGAATGAAAAGCTTGAAAGTAAACAATTGACAAAGGATGTAGCGACTGTATATTAGGCGTCTCCGTATAATTTTGTTTACAGATAGGGACACAATAAAACATTATACAGTTGAATGGGGTTGAGGACATTGGTGCTTCTTTCATCTTTCCATAAAATTGTGTGGAATGAGGTGATTTTATTTTCACAAGATAAAAGTTTATTTCGTTTGCTATTAATTTTGACAAATGAATTAGCATACATGAATGTTTATATTTTAATGGGAAGTTTTCAAGTGAGCGTTAAGATGGCTCGACTGAGAAAAGTCCTTTTTGCATAGCGGGCAAACGAAAGGGCGCTCGCCGGTATGGATGCGAATGTGATTTTCAAGGCTGGATGCTTGTGAAAAACCTTTAGAACAGTGACTGCAGATATAAGGACGTTCTCCAGTATGTACCCTCTTGTGTTGGGTTAGGTCCCCAGTGACAGAAAACGCTTTCGGGCATAAATCGCATTTATAAGGTTTTTCTCCAGAGTGTCGAAGCAAGTGGCGGTGGCAGGTGCTAGACTGAGAAAAAGTCATGTGGCAGACCTGGCACTCGAACGGCTTCACTCCGGAATGAACTCGAGAGTGCGCTTGAAGTTCACCAGCTCTGAAGAAAGACTTGTCACACAAGTCGCATTTATATCGTCTCAAGTCAGAGTGTCGTACCTTGTGGGATTTGAGACGGTCATCTGTGGCAAACCCTTTGTGACACACTTCGCACTCAAAAGGTTTGAAAGTTGAGTGCGAGATTTTGTGACGTTGGAGTCCTCCTGCGGATTTAAATATGCGAGAGCAGATATCACAAGGAAGGGCTTTTACTTCAGTGTGACGTCGGCGAATATGGGCTTTGAGGTTGCTGGAAGTGTTAAAGGCCCGAGAACAATCTCCGCATTCGTATGGTTTATCGTCAGTGTGGATGAGCTTGTGTTTTGTTAGATCATTTTTCGTGATGAATCCTTTGTCACAGGTGTCGCAAACAAATGGCCTGACATCACTGTGCACACGGAAGGTGTGCGTGGTTAAGTTGTTCTTGTGGTGGTAGGACTTTCCACAGAGATGGCATACAAACTGCTTCACTTCCTGGTGAGACTGACGATGACTGTTGAGAGTGTTAGAGCTTAGAAATGTGATTCCACATTCGTCACAAACGTAAGGCATACAGTCAGCGTGTGTTTGCACGTGGACTTCACAGTCGTGCAGATGCTTGGAAGGGCTTTTGCAAAATGTACACTTGGAGTCTTGTTGTTCTTCGTCGACTTCAGCCGCTTCAATGGTTTCATTGTTCTGAACATTGGGTGATGCTGGAGAGTCTGTATGCTCAGATAAAGTAGTGGTGTCCACTGATTCTGATGAATGTTGCGTTTCTTCACTTGCAGCCCACTTTTTCGGCATACTAAGGTCTAAGCTGGAATGTCAAAATCAAAAAAGTTTAATCTGATACCAAAGTATGGCGCATAATGTGTAGTTTTGAAACACTTACGGCTCCTCATTGTCGCTGAGAGTCCAATCCAAAGTGATCCCGGTATACTCTTCATAGGTTGAAGGCATCCAGTATTCCTATTGGGGTAAAATGACGATTATTAGCTTCAAAATATTGATTTCGTATTTAATCCATTTAAGGAACATTCATTACCATGGTTGGTGTATGCGCTGACGTGTTTTCCACTTGACGCTGTCCTCCATTCAGTGCTATCGTGTCAATGAAAAAAGATGTACTGAGGGCGAAACTATTGAAAATTGTTCTTCAAGAGAAATTGAGAAGAGCAGCTGTAGCTTAATATATTAATGATATACTCTCACTCGTGAAATTTAATAGTTATTTGTTCTAGGAATTCAATAGACATTATTTGGTAGAAATTAAGTCATCATACCATCATGTTACGTAATAGGAGGAGCGATGTCTATTGTTTAGGTTACGAAACAATTAAAATTATTGTTAATACGAGTTTCACAACACCTGCTGTCCTTGAATCCATGTTTCTTTAATTTTAACCGTTGCAATGAAATACCCAGGATTTCAATACGCACATGTGCATAATGTAATTTTAGCAAAAATCACACATGCGTAAATTAGCCTTATAAGGGCATCAAAGTAATTATTTAAAGATGCACACATATATGATGATACCACCGTTTAGTAAATGATAGACTGATGATTCCGAATAAGCTTTGTTTCATTAGCGGAAATTCATTAATATGCATAATTTATGCTTGCAAAAAAACAGATCCATGTGGGAAAGGGATTCTCGCTGAGACTCTTCAGTCAACCCAAAAAGTCCACCACGTGGAAACCATCCGCCAATCTTCTACCAACCTGGTTAGCGATCTCTTAAAAGAGCACAAAGGAAATCGAATCCTCCCATCCACCAATTCGACATCGACTTGCACCTCAATTGATAATTTGAGTCCTCCAATATCATCGTCCACTCATTCGGCAACTTCTTCAACTGGGATCGCAGTCGGAACGCAATTCACTCCTTCAACCGCTTTTTCGCATCCTCATCCCGTTCAAAATCATCAAAAGCAGTTAGCACCGTCTCGACCTGCTCCTGTGACGTTGTCAACTTCCACCTCCACTACAGCCCACTCTGGTGCAAGTTCAGAGTCACACGGTATTAGTATCAAACGGGAGCCTTTACAAAGTCCAGAGTCGAAACCTCTAACGGTTCGTACTTATTTACTTTTTTTCAAACACTTACTTAATTTAATTGAATTGTGTATAAAACATTCTGATAACCTCGTGATTTACATATTAGAACGGTCCAACGAGCCCAGTGAAACGTCAAGTCGAGGTTAACGGTCACAACCACAACTCGCATTCCTCAGTCGACGTCTCTGGTGGTGAAGCCGTTACCCCGCAGTCGCACACAACCCCTCAAGCATTCACACCGATTAGTCAGCCGAGTCCAAAGTCAGTGTCAGTTCACAACAGCGGTCTTCAACCCGCCCAGCAACAAGTTGTCGCGCCTGTGAGTAACCCAAAGGAAAAATTTGGCCAGGGTCGCATCGGCTCGCAAACGCTGTTCACCCCATATGCAACAACTGCCATAACTCGAGTTCAAAGTCCGCTAGGTGGCGGTCCTCCTTCAGCGACAAGTGCTTGTATTGGATCTCATCAGTCCTCAGTAAACACACAGATACAACCGGAAAGTCCTAAAGAGCCTTTGGTCCCTGCTGGTTCTCCACATTCGGTATCTCAACATCATATCCACCACCATCATCATCCTCCTCCCCCTCAGCAGTTACATCATCATCATCATCACCACCACCCTCATCATCCCAGCCACCCAAGCTTGAAACACAATCAGCATCAGCAGCAGCACAACGTTAACAGCAGTAATCGGACTCGACCCGCTGGTCAAAACACTTACAACAATCTCCCTGTTGGTGGTAGCTATCCGACTAGTGTTAGTTCAGCAAATGCAACAACTAACAAGTCGTCTCATACTCCTCAACTGAATAATCATAATCACCCACATCATCATCACCAAAGCCATCATCAACATCATCAACATCACCCCCACTATTCGCATCCCCATCACTACAATCAAGCAGCTCAGGTGCACAGTCATACACAACCTGCTGGAGCTGTCTCTGTTCGTCCCACAGTTCACAATTCGCATATAAAGGTATACAAGGTTTTTATTTTTTTACTTTTGACCTTTTGCAATAGCAATCATTTAAAATGTTCATCTTATTTTCTCAGCCTCCTGCCTCTCCTCTGGATATTCCATCGGTTGTCGTGAAACACAAACCCCATCCGCATCAAGTCCCTTCCACAGCGGCGCTAGCTAACCAATCAGTTTCGCATAGCACGCCAGCACCCACGCCTAAAGAGAAAGGTATTACTACGGACTTTTAAAAGTTTGTTTTGAACTTGGTGTTTTTTTGTCTAAAGGAATTGCTACATTGATGTTTTTTTTAAATTTTAGCAAGCGGCACGACCACTACAAAATCAAATGCTGCATTGGCCTTTGGGTCAATAGCTAGACTGCTGGATTCACCAACGAGTAATTCAAGTAATCGCAGCTCTCCGTCGTCCCAACTTCCTCCATCGTCTGCTAGCGTGAAAGGAGGTCAACCGACTGGTGCACCTTTACAGGTACATCATCCTCCTCCTCCACCCCATTCGCATCATCATCCACATAACCCCCATCCTTCGCATTCTCATCATATCTCAACGAACAGCAGCACCGGTACAAATCTGCATCCTTATAAAGGATCTGTTAGTCAGGCGAATTTAGGTGGTAACAGTAGTGCTAGTGGGGGAATATCGCAGCAGAAACAACTGCAACATCCAGGATCATCCTCGTCTGTAGGAAGTAATAGTAGCGCAGCGACCATTCCCGTAGGTCCAATTGGGGGTCTGCCGGGATCGGGTGGTAATCTGGGAACTAACTTGTCGGGCAATCAATCCAATTCACTGGCTGCTTCCGCGAGCACGCAGTCCTGTTCATCCAGGAGCCATTCTCCAAGGGGTCATAGCCCCACACGAGAGCGGGATAGCTACAGGTAAAGAACAACTGTTTAAAGCTGTTGTTATTTATAAGGCGATGTCGTAAATGTATGTGTATTATTATCTTGTTTTTGAATTCTCACAGCAGCAATGTGAGTAGTTTAAGTCGGTCAAGTGCAACACCTGTCAGTGGAACTCAGCAATCAGCACATCTTCAGCTTCCCCCAAATCTATCACCCCAACTTCAGAGCTCGTCATATTCCAAAGCAGCCTCATGGCTAAGGTACGTTTTTACATTATTTAAAAAATAAATCGTTGCCGTAGATAGATTTCGGGATTAATAAACAATATTACAATTATTATTTTGGTTTTTGCCTTACAGCACAGTACCAGGATTGTCCCCCGTGCCTAGGCCGACCCCGCCGCCAGCAGCTTCTGTGATTAGTCATCATCCATCAGTATCTAGTGCAAATATTTCTGGACCTTTGGCTGTTCAGCAGTCATCAGTTTCTGGTCCATTTCCAGGCTATCATCACGGTCTTGCGTCTCCACATCCTGCAGCTGCAAATATGTTTGCGCCGCCTATTTTGCCGTTGAGCGCTATCTCATCTCATCCTGCATCTCAGCCACAGGCTTTTGGCCCTGGTGCAGAAGCAATGTTCCATGGTGAGTTAAAAATCAAAAATGGCGTGAAATTGATTTACATTTGTAATATTACAGTTACTCCTAACATGTCAAAAATTTTCCTTTTCCAGGCCCTTCTTCAAGTGATATTGTTCGAAGAGATTTGGAGAGTAGATTAATCTCTGGAGAAAGACTTGTTTCCGGAGGTCCATCTTCTTTCCTTCCCAGACCTTCTGACCTGCATCCACATCATCATTTACTCCCACCTTTAGGAGGGGTGGGTCACTTATCACATCATACACCTGGTGCTCCACCTCATTCAGCATTGTTTCCACCTCCATTGGTATTTCAAATTTTCAAATGTTATATTCCTTGTAAAACTTTTTGCATTTCAAAATGTGCTAAATTTTATTCCTTTCAATTCCCTCTGTAGTTCAAAGATCTACCAAAAGTAGGGATTGACTCGCCATTTTATCGAACAAATATGGGCATATCGTATCCTGGATTTAATGGGATATTACCTCCGCCAAGTCTTACAACACCATTCGCTCCTCCAACCCAGTTACCTGCGTATACTCAGAAAGTAATGAAAGTAATAATGCACTTAAAAATGCCTTTTATTCTGACTGCATTTTAATATTCTGAAAATTCACATAAATCCGTTTTATGTCATTTTCTTTCAACTTAGAAAACTGGAAAATGGAATGCAATGCATGTGAGAATCGCGTGGGAAATCTATCAGCATCAGCAAAAGGGAGGTAGCATTGATGGGACAAAGGGAAGCATCTCTAGTGCCAGTAGTACAAGTGCCAGTAGCTCTTCAAAACTAGTACCTCCAGCGTCAGTTATTGGAAACATTGCAGGGCTATCAACACCCCCTGTAACATCAACGGGACCATCCACAAGTTTAGCTGCAGACTTACTGAGAGCGTCAAATCACGTTTTTTCAGGATTAAGTCGTCCTGGAGAAGGTCCACCATTTGCATCGCCCATGTTATCACCGCATGCTCCTCATCAGCATCCCTCTTCGAGAGGAACGCCATATGACCCAGCTCTCTTTCTCAACTCTGCCGCTTCACATTTAGGTATAAAGGAATAAAAAAAACTACAGAGATATCCAACCTACTGTTTAGCGGTTAACTGACTAACTAACTGGCTTATTTCGCTTCAATTTACTTAGGCCCTCCGATTCCCCGTTATCCAGGATTTGGAGCCTTGGGACCAAGTTTTGCAGGTTTAAGTGGCCTTGGATCTAGTCTTTTGGGAAGAGATCTCACGTCTCTTGTCGGATTAAGTCCTGGTCAAGATCAGTGGGCAAGGTACGCTATGATGTATGAAAACTTCGACGTTTGGTTATTCTTCTTCTTCTTTAAATTATTCCCTGTCGCACAGATAGACTAATTTCTCTGTTCACTTACAGATTCCCAACTCGTCATCCTTTTCCCGGTGCACTAGCTGCAAACTGGCAAGTTCAGCGAGCTGAGCAACGTGATTCAAAAACGCCAACCGAAACTCGGCGTCAAAAGGAGTCAGAAGTTGAGCGACCAAGTCGTCACGAAAGTAGAGAAAATCGTGGACGAGACTCGTCCCCATTTCGTGATCGATCCCCAATTCGCCCTGTAAGAACACCGCATGAAAATGGGGATGGGGATTCTAGGAGCTCGCGCTCTAACGATTCTCACAGTAACAGTACAACTGCCGTCCATTCATCACATTCGAAAGAGAGTGGAAGGAGAGGGAAAGAGGATTCCTCCAGTAATGGGGATCGGGAACGTGATAAAGCATCTACACCAGTTATGTCCTCGTATGAGCGGGAAAGGTTAGCACAAAGTGCTGCTGCAGCTGATAAGGTCATCTCTCACCACGCTTCCAGTCATCCATCAAGGTCAGTTTATAGTCTAATTTTAATAACCTTCTAAAAATGTGAACATTGGCACATTTTTTAATGCAATAACAATCTCCCTCTCTCTCTTAGAATGTATCCACCATCATCCCCATTGAGTGCTCCAATCTCCTCCGTGGCGGCATGGGAGAGCTTTCCCGGATTTTTGGGCGCTGGACCAAGAATGGGTCTCAGTTTACTGCAGTTAAGTGAGCGCGAGCGAGAACTAGCTCGCATTCCACCACACGCAGCATCGCTACGTCCCGGCTTATTTCCCAATGGTCCATACGGCGCCCTTCCTTTAGGCGTATTGGGAGCAGCCAGTCCCCTGTCAAGTGTTGCTCCAGGCTCCGCACCTCCTCCAGGTGGAAGCTCAAAAGGGAGTCCGTTAGGTGGACCTATTCCGTTACTAGGCGCGGGTGTTCCTCCATCTCCAGTTTCTCACAACCATAGTCACAGCCACATTCATTCTAGTCAGCAACAGAATGGACCCAACAGTCCAAGTGCAGGGTCGACGAAGCATCAGTCTGAGGAGAAGCAACTTGTTATCCCTCCATCGCCTCATAGCTCCCGATCGTCGAAAGAGGATGCTCATCAGTCGCGTTAGGGAGACAACTTCCTTCTCGCCAATACACAAATTCTTTTCTCATTTCTTCGCGGAAACAAAATATCTGAATATATCTGTTAAGTTATAAGCTTCCCATCCAAGGCGATGGTATTTATCATGAATATTATATTCTCACAAGTTGTGTGCATGTGTGCTACGGTACGATTTTTGAATCGGAACGTCTGCTAAACTCGCGCTGCATGATTAACGATCATGCAAGCAAAGAAACCAAATCAACGTAAGATAACGAATTATCTAGACTATTCATGCATGCCGTGTTGTTGTTTTGTAATCTTGTCAAGTGATAAGTGCTAATTAATACTTTAAACGAGAGGGAGAAATCGTAAGGTGAAGTGTCGTGATTGATTTACCCAGTGATTATAAATAATATCCTTCGTACTAGTTTCCGCTTCTACGTAACGAAAAGAGGTTGTGCATTATATATTCGTGTGGTTGCCAAGGACATCAAGAGTTAACTATTTAAAATGAAAATTGTAACGATGTCTGTCATTAACTTTATAGTATGCAAATGTATTGGCAGGCTTTTAGCATAACTTACTAAAAATATTGTTAATATTCAAGTTATGAGTTTCCTTGTTGAGCTAAAAAGCCCTATTTCTTGAAGACTTATCATATTTAGCTGTCTTGAATGGGCGCAGAGATATCTTCAATTTCAAGAGAGGGACATTCAACTAAAGGATTCAAGTGAACAGTATTTTGTAGTAGTGTTTTGGATAGTGTTTTATCGTTAACTTCTATTAAGCGATATTACTAGCAAGTAAAAAACTTGTATAATCTAGTTCAAAAACAGAATCTCTAGTGCAGCAGTTTTAATTTTTAACCGGCTACAGTTTACTGAAAATAATTGGCTACGCAACCCTAACTGATGTTGTGGAAAGCAAATGTTTTATCGGAGCGGGTGGAAAGAAATTTATAAAGGGATTTGAATCGAAATCTGGTATTTTAGTGTTGTCACACCTATGGAACTAGAGAAAAAGGTTATTGATGAGATTGTGAGTACTACAAAATACAACTTCGAAGTTTGTCGCTTGCATCCCGGCAAGATGTGTGATAATAGATTGTAGACAAAGTTTGGTGTCCCTCGCGAGCGATATATACTTAATTATTGTCAAAGATTCCAACAGTTTGTCTTAAATTGCTAGTTTCCTTTTATTAATATTCATCTTTTCAGCAGGAAATTGTCCAAATAAATGATTGTTCTTGTTTATGGTTCATGTTTATGTGGTGCTATTTCGGTTTTTCTGTTTAAAGAATCAAATTCCGAAAGTAACACTTGTGAGCGATATTATTAATTTTTTTAAAAAATTAGTTTCCATTCTATCTATCAAGCAAAATAGAGTTTTAATTTGTCAATTATTACCCTGTGACTGTTTTTAATGGAATTGTGTGAAAAAAATATGTTTTGTTATAAAAAGGAATTGTTTTTGGTCGGTGTGCGTACTCACTCTTTAACTTACGATGCGTTTGACATTAAGACTGTAAACACCTTAGCAACTTTTTCAAAATCTCATAAGAACTGTTGAATATGTTGTGCTAATGCTGATGCCACCATTGCCATATTTTACTATATGATGTGCTGATGAAATTAGAGTAAGTTATTTTTCATAAAATAGTACTCGACATTTTTCAAAACTGGATAAATACTTAGAAACCATTGTCAACAAGCAACATTACTACAATTATAAATGGTGTTGAGCTACGTTAATAGATTCTAGGGTCAGTGGTACAGTTTAAATGAGAAAATTATTAAGTATTTAAGTAAGCTAATTTTTTTTGTTTCTGGAATCTATATATACATATATATTAGCCATATTCTATGATAAGTAGTTTTTAAAAGTTATACTAAAATGTCCGAACCTTAGTATGTTGGACGTTTACTAAATCCGTGAAGGAGATGAGTCGACAAGCAAAGAAAATGGTTTATATAACAATTCTATTGTTAGTCCGCATGGGAAACTATTTTGCACATTTTATATAACAATTTGATGAGTGATGACAATTTCCTATTCATATTGTTATATATTCATACAAAATGTAGATTTCTAGAGGAAAAAATATATAATATTCTCTGCACTATTTATCACATTCTCATCTGGTAAAAAAATGTACTTTCTTAGTGCAGGACTAGGATGAAGGAGAAGAAAAAGGCTATATACATTCTAATCAAATTGGAGTATTACAATTACATATTGTATCGAAGATTAGTGTGTATCTTCATATATTTAAAAAAAATATTACATTACAACAAATATTTGTGTATTCGATGCTGTCGTTGAATTGATCTTGTTAATAGTGTGTAATTTTTGTATTTTACTTGACTATCCTTTCCCAGTCTTTGTTCACTCTGCTGTATTTTCCTTTAAAGATGTAGTTTTGTAGCTACGGAATAGGAAGCCCGTTTTTGTTCACGAATTGTTTTCGTTGAAAATCCAAGTGTTCCACAACCAATGCATAATATCAAATCTGTAATAATTTTAGTGCTGCTTCAATTTTTACTCTTACACTTACACACACACAACACCCACCCCTTAAATTCATTTTGTGCTTGAGTGAGTTCAAAAGAAAAATAAGTTGTAAAAGTTTATTTTGTTCTACCTGAGTTGTCCTGAATGAACAGTTTTAAGTGAGTTTTTGTCATTAGTTAAATAAGCTGTGAGTATCATGTTTTATGAAATCTGAGATACCAAAAATTGTTATAAGGATCGAATGTGTAAAACTTCTTCCTCGAATGTTGTTTCCGCAGCAGCAGACTCATGAAAGAGGAACATTTATAGATTTTTAAGTATTTTATTAGTGGAGTTTTATCATCTATTCACTACGCAACCACATTATTTATAAAACTCTATATTGTGTTAAAACACCTACAGGTATAAATACATTATATAAATTTAAACATAGGGGTTGTAGATTTACGGATAGAAATATATTATACAAGCATCGTTTGTATGAGGAGACAATGATGACAAGATAAAGCCTTGTGCGAATTATCAGTAATTTAAGAAAATAAAGTAAAAATCGGATTCAACGCAGAATTCTCATTGTGTGTGTTTGTTTCATTTAAATTGGCAACTAGCCACGAGGAAAAAGGAAAAACCAACTTTTATGGCATATATGAGAGGTTAATGATCATTTGGTGCAATTTGAAATGTAGACTGGACATGCCATTTCAGTCACCTATGTCAACTTGCATTTCTTCCATATCTGCAAGTTAAATATTTGCCAAGTATAAATGATTCTCATATAACCAGCATCTATATCCTCTGAACTGACTAGCGGGATGCCCTCAGTCCACGTGTGGGAATCAGAGAAGACTGGACTGGAGAATTTATGGGAAGGATTTCCGAGATAGAATGCTGTAAAAATGCAGTTTCTTTTCTGCCTCGTCGTAGCCCATGTGTTCAAATGAGTCAACTTGAACTTTTATGATGCATGACAAAGTTTGCATAACATTCATAATACTTAAATACCATGCACATAGCTTTTTTTAAATGCTGACCGTATACAACCTCATTTCTTTCGGCAAAGCACAACTTGCTCTGGGAACTTGGAACTTGCTCTGGAACGAGATATATTTAGTGCATAGAATACCTGTTATGAGTTAATGACACTGTACAAACACATCAAAGCCAGGACGCATAGCAGTATACTAATTTTCCAAATATTTTTGAATCCTCATAATAACAACAAAGACATAATAACATAATAAAGACCTTGCTTTGGTCTGCTTTTGACGTAAATTACTTTAACATTACGTAGCTTTTTAGTTGCATGAGTTGCGAAAGGTTTTTAAAAATTTGATTACTTTCTTGATAACTATATACCTGACCATTAGTTGAACATCAACAGGAAAAACTTGTAATAATATTAATCTTGTAATTTTTAGCTACCCAAAAAGCCAGATCCAGGTACAAGGAAATTTATGAGTAGAAAACATACATGATTTATGAGGAAAAGCTTACCATGGTCGAATTCATTAGTGGTCATCGTCACATTAGAAATATATTATTGAATTTTTCAGAAATGATTCCCACAAGCAAAAAAAACAGCACGGCTCTAGCTCCGGTGTCTGGCATGAGAAAACATGGCTAAGCAATTTAACTATACATATTTCACACATTTTGAATTTTTAACGATTTTTCACTTCTTTGGAAACTGACAATGAATGAAACGCTCAAATGGATCTGTATTCCCTCTAACGTCTTTCGTCGATCCACTACTTGAGATATTCGTGACGTCAAAAAGGATGAATTTTTATGTATAATCAAATCTGTTATGAATGAGAGGAGTCGGTTTTAATTATTTGTTGAATTAACCACTTCTGAAAACAATCGTTTTCTTCAACAGCAAACTGTAATTTATTAACGCGGAGTAGAATTATGCTTTTGATCACGCACAGTTTAATTGCTATCTTAAAACCAGTTCATCTCCAATTTTCCCCACTTTGAACAGAGTGGTCATGAAGGAAAATACGCAAGCTGAGAGGCTGAGCGGTTGAAGGTTGTTAAGCAAATCTTGAGTTTCTGCATGATCTTTTCCTAACCCGTGCCGTGTCACACAATTGCACCTCCTTTAGCATGTTAAAACCTCAACACCAATTTTCCTCACAACCTTACAAGACAAAAATGCTGGAAAAGACGCAACAATGCAGGGACGTAAGCAATATTTACCTTGTCCATGATAATAAATAAATGACTTCATATATTCGACATTCGGTTATCTCCTCACGGAAAGTAGAGCAGAATAGTGTATTTCAACGTATATGACGCAAGTCTAGTGCATGTAGAGGAAAACCGAATGCGAATAAAACTAAAAAGACATCTATATATTCAAAACCACTCGTGAGAAGTAACGAAACTTCCAAATTTGTAGTAGATGCTGATAGGTTCAGAATTGAATATCTCTGCTGAACTTAACGAGGCGTACAGGTATCATCACTACAAAATTTTCAGTTGAAGACACGCCATATTCCTTTTTTATTTTTTATATAGATAACAATTGGAATTCAAAACACTTGCTCAGTTACTTTCTAGACTGATTGAAAGTTAGGATCTTCACGAGGAAGAGGACTTTTTAACAACATGGTTGGCAACTTCATTCTTCCAGTTCTTATTTTTAGTCTTGCTGGGGTTTTATCCGTGTCATTTGAGGAAGACACGAGACTGACTGTGAAGCAAGGAGAAATACTGAATAAAGTACATATTTATTAGTTGCTTATAGAGACTTTCCAATCTAAACGTTCACATAGTTCAAACCAGTTATCTATCCATGCATTGATTCTGTTTCATAATATTTGCCTGGAAATTTTTCTAGTTTCGACAACGCGTTTTGCCTAAACTTCCTAAGAAATACATGGAAGAGAATATTTTTCTCGTGCGATGGCTTAGAGGTTTGGGGCATAAAGAGATTTCGTATGCAAAAATTGAGTTGCTTTTGAATGCTTGCGTTGAAGGTAACTTTAATTTATTTTGTATTATGTTTTAGCTCGTAACTTTGATATAGACCGTGCTGAAGAAATGCTCAAAAAGGTAGATTTTCTTGCAATTTTGAGTCTTCCTGAAAATTGAAAAATTCCAATATCTAACATAAGATGAGTACAAATAAAGAGTTAACTAATGTGCATGCATATTATCTTGCCGTGCATTAGAATTTAAAATGGAGACAGGAAAATAACTTGGACCGTATTGATAATGAGAATTGGGGTGATTTTGAATCTGAGTATCCCTGGACGTTGACTGGTTCTGATAAGAACGGGCGTCCAAGTAATTTGTCATATAAATTTTTTGAACTTCTGATTGCCAACTATATATTTTATGATTTTACAAACCTTTTCTTAAGTTGCTGAAATGATAGTTCGTGAATGGGATTTACGGAAGGGAATGCTTGCGGGGTTTCGAGATAAGTTGACAAGATGGACGTATAAAATGTTCGAAGATGGAACGAAACTTGTAAGGAAGAGGCAAGAAAGTGGTAAAAATGTAACCCAGTTCACTATGATAGTAGATACAGAAGGATTCAATCCGATAACGCATGGATGTGCTCTATGTAAGCATCATAATACTTCAGTTGTATATAAAATAGAAATAGACTATTGAAGTTCAAGATTATAGTTAGCAACTACTAATCTCAAAAGGTATACCCTACTTCCTAACAATGGCGTCAGTTTACGAAGAACAATACCCGGGTTGTCTTGACAAAATTCATATAGTCAATAGTAAGTCATCGTGTCGATAATTTGTTGCAAAATACGAATATATACCTCAGCTATATATCTTGAAGTAGATGACATTAATTTCATTCTTGATATCTTTTCAGCTCCAGAATATTTCCGTGTAATCCTTCGTTTAATGTGGCCGATCTTTACAGAATCTACTAGAAAGGCAATGAAAGTTCATGGAACGGATCGAAGGGTTTGGAAAAAGATATTATCTGAAGACATCGACGATAATCAGCTACTTCAAAACTTTGGGGGGAAGAGAGAATTCAGATAACTTATTTGTCGGTCTTGCCCGTCCATTAATTAATTAAGTTCTGCATACATTATACTGTCTGCAATTTCCTGAGCGTAATAAAATACCATTTATCTAAATGTCTCGCTGTTTTCGCCCATGCTGCATTTTACGCTATGAACAAAAGCACATCCATATCCATACTTATACGTATCCATACTTATTATATGAGCGTGTTTGAGGTCCTGGTCAGTCAGTTTTGTACCCTTTTGTCATATAAGGAGTGCACGGTTTTTTATAAAAATGGCATCAAATGAAAGCTGAGGAGGGCAGGCGTGTAATAGGCTAATTACTTTTTCAATAAGTTTACTCTAATTAATTTTAAATCGTGATTTAATGTTTTGTAATACATTGTGTATGACTGATTTCGTAATTCTCCGAGGCGGCAATTTTTATATGCAGTTTCACCTAATGCAAATGCATTGTGCATGATACATTTCGTAACAACAACGGAATGCCAGGTTCTGTAAGCATTTTGGTTTTCTTTCCTTCATACACAGTTCTTTCGTTTTTCGAGGCTGCTCCAATGTCGATTCGGTTCGGTTACACATTTGCATACTGTGTATAAATCAGATCATATGGGCTGAACTGAAGACATCCATTAGGTAGTGTAGCTAATGATGTTATGTATGTTGGTGCACAGCACACAATCTGAATCAGCCAATACTGATTAAATTACATAGGACTGGACTGGACTTAACATATAAAATATGTAATTTACATATTTATTTGAAGAATTAATAAATTTAGATTACTTTAAACACCCTTTAGCCCTTTCTTTCATCCATTTAATTTTAAATGGGGGTCTACTTGTATTTAATATGAGCCTGTTTGAGATCCGCGCAGCCTGTTTTGTACCTTTTTGTCATATAAGCAGCTCACAGATTTTGATAAAAATGGCATCAAATGAAAGCTGAGGAGGAGAGGTTCGTTGTTGGCTAATAGCTTTTTTTTAAATTTTGCTCTAATTAATTTTAAATTGTGATTTATTTTTTGTAATGCATTGTGTATGACTGATTTCGTAACAGCAATGAAATGCCAGGGTTCTGTATGCATTTTGGTTTTCTTTCCTTCATACAAAGTTCTTTCGTTTTTCGTGGCTCCATAAATGACTGTCAATTCGGTTACACATTTACAAAATGTACAAATCAGATCATGTGCTGAACTCTGAACTGAAGACTCCCATTAGGTAGGTACTGTAGCCAATGATGATGTTACACGCATTCTGAATGAGTAAATACTGACTAAATAACATAGGACTGGACTGGACTTAATAAATAAAATATGTAATACATATTTATTTAAAGATTTAATAAATCTCAATTACTTTAAATTTTCACCAGCCTTTAACCCTTTCTTTCATCCATTTTATTTTAAATGCGGGTCTACTAGTACTATATACTATTATAAAGAACTGCTTCCCCCTGGTCTCTAGCACACGGTAACGATCCCTATCCTGACCTCTGACCTGACCCTTGACTTCCTTCACTAATGTGCCTTACTCCCCAATTATGCCAACTACGCA